>VXBJ01007097.1:915685-1002663 GCA_013400055.1 Nycticryphes semicollaris | reverse complement strand
TTCCCCTTCCTTTCCCCTTCCCTTCCCCTTCCCTTCCCCTTCCCTTCTCTTGTCCTTCCCTTCCCTTGTCCTTCCCTTCCCTTCCCTTCCCTTGTCCTTCCCTTCCCTTCGGGAGAGTAAAGCAATCTGGTCTGCATGAAGAAAATACCCGAGAAAACCCAAGAGTGATATTGATTTTTGAAAGTTTTTCTCAAGAGTTTGTTTTATCTATTTGAAAAAATTGCTTAAAAAATACAATAATGTTAAATCATGCTTCCGAAGAGCAATTCCAGTGTGACAGAACTCCTACAGTGTGCAGCAAGAGCTACTCAGTACATCTACAGGAGGAAGGGCATGTTATTTATTCAAATAAGGATTTAGAGAACAACATCAACCATGCGTTTGTTATATTTCTTTCCACTTCGACCATTTCTGACTGTGGATCACTATAGTATTGTGTAGACATGAGTTGTCTTGCGCATCTTGTGGAGGAAAAGAGGTATCTATTAGACCTTTCAAATATAGGCAAAATTACTTCTTTGAGGCTAGGGTAGGTCAATGGCAGAGTTTGGAAAAGAAATTGGGAGGCATGTTGGCCAGTTCTGTATATTTTAACTTGCAAACTGGCCTTATTCACTGTATTACAGTAGTGTTGTGATACCTACATGTTCAGAAGCCTAAGATGTCCTTTTTCCCCTAAGACGGAGAGCTTCCTGAATAGACATGAAAAAAATATTGCTATAGCTTCTCTACTGCTTGTGCCCTAAACTGCTTTTTGCCTCATATTCAGAGGTGATTTTGATAACAGAATTAACTTTTAGGGAATGTGAAACACTGGGGCTTAAAAGGGACAAATCCAGTCAGGGCAGGAATCAGCCATTGTGATGACATTAAAATGCAGATTCTGAAAAATTAATGTGTTATGAGGGAAAAAAGAACCCTTTTAATTTTTTAACTTTGTGCTGTTTTATTTTTCTTTCAAAAAGAAAATGGAGCCTTCCATTTGGAACTAGTTTTGAGTAAATTCTACATTTCCCTTTTGTGGTTTGTTTCTTTAGTCAATTTAGTTTGCATGCCCACTGCTCCCAGTCTTTGTGCTGGTCTGAGCTTGCTTGCCAACTGGTGTTTGCCACTGAGCAGCAGAATACTAGTTCTCTTTGAGCAGCTTGGTACACTATGGCAGTCATTATCCCATAGAAGAGGATGAGGGATACAGACAGTCACTCCTATAGCTCTCATGAGAAATGCAGTAGCAGAACAGTCCAGTAAATTGAAACTAAATGCAATACTAAAAATTGGAGTTTCTTCATGAAATAACCCAAAAGTTTTATTTCTTACTGGATTTTTTTTTTACTTAAAAAAAAAAAAGATATTTACTTACTCGTCCCAATTTAGGAAAAAACATTAAATACTAAAGTATTTTATAGGATTAAATTCCCATTTTTTTTCAGCTCTAATTATGATAATGATGTACAAGGATTATTTTTTTTCTTTCTTTCATTCTCTCCTTCCTTTTTCCACCCTAGACAATGAAAATAATTTAATCTAACAGTTTTTATATTGTGGTCTGTGGACCAGAGCTGGCTTGTAAAACTTTTTCTTTCAGTGGTTTTATTGTTCAAGAACTGATGCTTCCTGTTAGTTCTGGCCATGCATTTTGATCTTGAGAATGAGTAAGCTTAGACAAAAGAAGAAAAATATGAATCAAGTTATACCTCTTGTCTAGCTTTACATTCTCATTAAATTAAAAATGACATCAACTGCAAAGGTAACAACTCCTCTGAAAGGTGGAGTCAGCTGAAAAAAGGAAAAAAAATGAAGCAGTGAGTAAGAGAAATCTGGGACATCTTCACATCAGGCATTCTGTAAGGAAGAGGAAACAGCACAGGTAAAACATAACACAGCATTGGCTCTGACTGGATCTATTTTAAACTTGATGGCATAGGAACTGTTTTGCGTTGCTTTTCAAGGAACAGAAAGTCAATGGGGTTCTGGCTCATGGCGGGGACTAACAAACCAAGTAGTGATCAATGCCTATTTAAATAGATAAGTGAGAGCTACATGGTCTTACCTGCTGCATCATATGGAGTTTTTTGTTTCTAGGTTGCTGCCTGTGGTATTGCTGTTCTAATGCTTAATTTTTGTGTAGTTGGAAGGTTGCTGTGTACGTGACTCGATTCACTCCCTACTGGGATATAGGCCAAGATTTTCAAAGTGATTGTTTATTTTGAGTGCCTTCATTTTTTTAAGGTCCAAAAGTGAGACATTCTAGAGAAGGGTGGCTTTAAGAGAGTGCAGAGCATGCATCTTCTAAAATTTGGGTGTGTCAATATGGCACGGAAAAATGAAAGAATTAAAAAAGGATGCAACCAAAATCCTTATTCGCTCTTCATCAATTCAGTGTCTGAACTTTGGTTTGCTGAATTGAGGTGACCACATTTGGATACTGCTGTGCTGGCACCTGGAATGTGTACCCTGCTGTGGTCCAGGCTAAAGAAAGCAAAGCTGAGCAGTGTGACAGTACCCTGACTCTTCAGTTATCTTTCTTAACCTCCTAATTGCTCTAGAGCTTTATCTATGATTTAGATGTGGCCTTCTGCAGAGATGGTGTTGAGATCAGGGCTGACTGTACCATATGGGGAATATATATAATAACTATAGAACATATATTATAATGCATGTATAATCTGTGTATTCCATCTTTCTGTCCTTGGTGTGGGTGAAACTAACCAATGCGGGGTAGCAAGCGGGCAGGCTTTTTAAAAGGACAGCATGAGCATGGGTGCTTGTCAGGATAGTTGGCTTAGAGTTCACTTTCCCCTCAAATTCTTTCTTGTTAGTACAGAGCACTACTGTTTGAGTTGCCAAATAAAGTTCATTTAAAAGAAATACTGGTGTTGAGTTTAAAAAAAAAAAAAAAGTGGTCCTGGAAGCCTTTCTATATATTTTAGTTTTTTGAATGCCTATTTTTAGGAGTAGATTGTCAGCTGACATAGGTCCTTTAAAAATGCACTCTGGATTCAAGGAAAGAAAATAATGAAGGCTAAGCTGTGAAGTCCTAATTGTTAAAAGTGCAACAATAGCTTAAAAACAGGCTGCAAAGTCTGCTCTCACAGCTGGAGGAAGGCATACTTCTATTAATAGATGCAAGGAATGGGTGGATAGGGCCTGAAAGAGGTGGCAGGGAGATGTAAAAGGAGCCTTATAAAATGAAACCTTTGCCAAACCCTCTTAGTGAACAATTCATGAAACAGCCTGCTTTGCATCACTATCAAGATAATACATGATGACTGCGATATAACAGCTTCTGACTGGTATGCCTCACTGAATGTTAAGGTGCACCAGCGCTGCACTCCAGCTCTGCTGGGGTAGATAGTTTGGTGGGCTGGAGATGAGCAGATGTGGCTTACTAGTCCAACATCCCCTGTTTTCATGACTAGTAGTTTCTGGCTGCTAAGCCACAAATGATGGTTGGGGTGACTAGAGAGGGCACTTGCTGAATAATCAGCACACTTCAGTATTTTATAATCTGATAAATCTCCCAAACGTCCTCACAACTGATAGCCAAGCTGGTCTGCTAGTATGATCTGGGACAAAAAACTCTCTAAACACCCATTTCCTGGGGGAGGCAGCAGGGAAGATTCCTCTCTATGGAGATTTCATGTAACTGCAGTCCCCCCAGATTAAACTCCCAGTTTAAGCATAACTACATGTTTTCTATGGCCAGAAACTGCATGGGAAGCTGCATCCCTCCAGTCCCAGCTGCAGGAGCTCTGTGCTCCCAGACCACCTGGGTGCCCAGCAGTGCAGCATCCCACATTAGACTGTGACTAGTTGGTTTTGACAGATGCAGACCACTGCAATTTCTCAGTTGTTCCCTATAATAAGTCCTTAGGTAACTGCCAATAGCTCCCAGAATCTGGGAAAGCCTTGGGAGCAGAAGGGTTGAAGTGCTAGGGAAATTTTGATTTAATCTGAAAGCATGTATTCATAAAATTGCTGTAGCACAGACTCCCTGTCTCATGCCATGCTGACTCTGTGTGAGATCTAACGTTGTCCTCCACTCTTTAATCACGGAAGCTCTGGGAGGCAAGTGAGAGGAAATATAAGCAAAAATCTAAGCCTGATTTTTGCCGTCATACAGATTTAATCCAACTTGCCTGTGCCAATTGTAATCCCTCCTTTCAGGTTTGTCCATTCCATGTGGGTCAATGGCAACTCAATGCCTGATGCATCAAATCCGGAAACTTGCTGAGACTGTCAGTACCCCTGGCAGCATCACACAGTGCAGATGACACTTATTTTGGCTGTGGTACATGGCAAAATGTATTCTCAGGGCCAGTCTTTGCTGTGGGCACGGTGTCAGTGTGGCTTCCCTGGTTTGCTACTGCTTCCCTCTGTTGTAGGTGTGTTGCACTGATAGGAAGTGTTGTTTGTTTTCAGCTTTGTTTTAACCATTTTATCAAGTTGGTTTGTTTGTTGTTTTGCTTTTCTTAAGAAGATTGTTTTTCTTTTTCACCTGTGATCTTAGCCAGCATCACGGGAGTCAATGGGAATCTCTGCTCCTGCTACTCTGCAGCAGATGTCCTTTCTAAAATATTTTGGCTTCTTTGTCTGCCATACGAAGCAGGTGGTACCCTTTAACAGCTAGTGTTTGTTTGCAATGGGAATTGGCAAGGCAGGTATTTCCTTGCAGCTTTTCCTGCATGTTTTTTCCCCATCCTTGTGGTCCTCTCTGGGTAGCTCCAGTACTGGGAGCAGCAGCGGAAGCGTGGGGGAAGAGGAGATGCCATGTTGTTCAGATTTGCTTTGTGTGGTATAAGCAGTTAGCTAGTTAGAGCATCAGCCCTGCATTCAAGTTGGTGTTTCTATGTTTATAAGCAAAGTAAAAATGCGAAAGTAGATATTACTTGTGGCAGGGCTGAGGAGAACTGGTGTTGCTAAAATGGGAGAGGAATTGCATTCCCATGAGATGTTTGGTATTTGTCTGCTGGATTCTTTACTTTTCACATACTGTGCAAGAGAAATGTTTAAGGGGCTATCCTTTTATATGACGTGCAGGAATTTGTTCAGCCTAGTAATAAAAAGGGGGTGATTGCAACTGCATTCTTTAATAACTTCCAAGCTGAGAATCTGTTATGGTAGACTTTGTAGAACATGGTTAGAAGGAAAGGCAAAGACGGATGCTTTTTGTTACAGCCACTGATAAGATGTATATCTATGGTTTTCTTATCAAAGCTTTGCTGGCGTATGACAGAAGCAGGGAGAACACCACTTGTCCTCCTGCCCAAAGGGGTATATATTTATTATTTCTAATGTCTGGTCTGATTGGCGCCCTCAGCTCAGGTATGCTTTTTGGGTGAGAAAGGGCTCCCTTTCTTTCATACATCCTACCCAAAAAGGCTAAATCAGGGTTTGAGTCTATGTTTCAGCTGTTCCATGCTGAAATATGTCCATCAGAATTTCCAGTTTAGTCCCAGCGAGGCCTTTCTTAAAGGTTCCTAAATTATGAGACGTTAAGGTTAGAAATGCTACTAGCCATGCACCTGATCCACAGAAAATATAATTTATATTAAAGGAAATATTTCAACCTCCTTTGTTCTTTTTATTCAGTTTGGACTTAAAGTGTGTTGACCATTCTGGCTATAGCAGAACGTATTTATGGCTGTCATACATTATTACAGTTGTCTTGCAGGTGAAACACACCCTTGCAGGATTTACTTCTTTTTTATTAGATTAGGAAAAAAATAAATAAAGAATATATAAAAGATGTCACATGAGGCTGGAACTGTAGCCCATCTCTTGGGAGACTTTGTGCTGATATAGGAGAGTCATGGTAATGCTGTGCTTCTTGAAACAGCAGGACTATTGCTTACAGTGACCGAGACGTGTTCTCAGTGTGGGGAGACCCTCACCCTAATTTTTCTAAGGTAGACAACTCTGAAAGTAACGTAATCTCTCTGCCTTTACTGGCCTTTTTACTGCTTTAAAGTTTAAGCATCAGTTGTCTTCATGGATCTTTTTTATGATTATATTTACTAAAATATCAACTGCTTTGGGTTCCCCACCTAAATAGCTTGACTGAGAACCTATGATACTTGCCGGTCTCCCTCTTCTTTAAAGCCAGGCTATGGTTAATGAAAACTCTCAAGCAGCTTGACTAATATGCTATTATTTTTTTGAGATTTTTTTTTTGTCTTTCTCAACTTTGCAGCCTATGAAGCTTCCTTGTACTTTGTTTTTTTAAACACTATTCAGATTCAACAATATTTTTGCTCCTTACTTGGACTTTGAACCCTTTGAAGTGAAATCAAGTGAGTTTGCCTGTATTCAGCTTATTAGGATCTTAAGCACTTCTACTGTTTTCCTGTGTAGAAAGTACCATAGTAGATTAAAATAGATTTGATCTTTTGTCTAATCATCTAGATCAACAGGTTAATTTGTGATTTTTGGTCTACTGCAGTATCACAAAGTTGTAAGGTATCACTGCAATCTGATGCTTCCATAGGAGGAAAAGTAATTCCACTGGGTTTAGCCAGGGTTTAGGAACCATAGTGATTTGTATAAAATACATATGAATTTAGAGTGTGAGTGCAGTTAGGCTATTGATGGTCCTCAATTCTACAGAAATAGAGAAGATGGAAAAGTACAAAATACCAATGATTCCATCACTGTCTCCAAAACCAGGACTAAACATGATGAGATAAACACAAATATCTATATATGACTATATACACACACATATATAATGTATATACATAGATATGCAATTCTATGCATGTTCTGCATCAGCTCTGGCTTCAATTCATTAAGTTACTAATATGCATTCCTTATAGTACATATCTATCCATGTGATAAACATACAATGATAAAAATTATAACAGGCAAAAATGCTTTGCAGAATTTGTGGTCCGAATGACAATATTTATCCCATATGAATGCCTACAGTGTGGTAATTTAAGTTCATTCCTCTGCTGTCCTAGTATGTGGTAGCTGCTCTAGAAAGCCCTCTAAGCTTTCTGTAACCAGACGTGCCACTAGTAATCTTTCCAAAATGTGACGTCAATGGAGCTGCAGCTGGTTAAAGGGCTATGCAGGGCAAAAAATGGTATTAGTGGCTAATAAAGGCTAATTCTTTTGCAAGCAAAATTAGCTCGCTTCACTAGCTTGTTATGACTTGAAGTGTCTGGCCATTGAACTATGCATCTGGCTCATTTGTTGCTCTCAAAGAGATCACACCCTGACTGACAGCTGTACTGGACTGGAAAAAAATAGCCCAAATGAGTAACAACAAGAGGACTTCAGTTTGTGCGACTTTAGGACAGTAGCAATTCATGCAAACAGCCTCAATAAGCAAAAGAGATGAACCCAATAAAGAATATGTGTGATATAGACTCTGGATGAGGGCACTAATTTTCTTTAAATAACTAGTTCCTAATCCAGAATTTTGTTGTCCACAGATGCTGCCTCCCACTCATGTTATATGTGACTACATAAAAGACACGAATGTCCAGTAACTGGTTGCAGCAACCCTAAATACTCTCTCGAAAGCTAATTTCCAGCATGTCCCCAATCTTCTTGTGATGCTTTAAAGTGATTTACGCTGCACCAGAATAGCCTAAGCTCTGTGGATGTGTATTTATTTTTAGTCACTGATGTTTGGGGGTAAATGCCACATCAGAGTGTTTTTATTATCAAGTTCCTGTTCCTGCACAATGCAGCTGTACCTATTCTAACCTCCTTCATCAAAGGGGACCGTTTCCTTTTTTCTTTATCTCAGATCAGTTTACCAAGAGCATTTGTGCCTGACTTCCTTAAGTTTGCCCTGCATAAAAACCTTTTAAAGTCCTCCCTGCATCCTTTCTTTCCTTAGCACATACTTAGAAATGTGTGTTTATACATATAAATGCATGCACACACACGTGTCCACGCATATTTTAATCAGCTTCTGCTTCAATCCTACAGCCTTGTGTATGTGCATGGCCAGACTGGCAAAGGATGCATGGAAAAGTTTATTGCCAGAGATCAGCAAAGCACACACTTCCTCGTGTACTTCAGGTGCTTCCAAACAGCTTTAAATGTCTTCTTTATTTTATGAGATGGTTCAAATTTCTGAACTCTGTGATGACAAATGTGCACAAAGGTCAGGACTGATTACTTTTTCACTGTGGTATTGTTTTTGCAGGTGATTTGAGACTCAGTGTTAATACAGGTCATCAAGAGTGAGAGGTTGGAGATGTTGCCTTTTGTGCAATTAAAGGAATGTTGTTCCTGGATTGAGAGTTTATAGAAACCACATGGAAATATTATTTTTTGTTGTTAAGTAAATTCTGGGTCCCAAGGATTTTTTTCATTATCAACTGGTATTTGAGTTAAAAGGAGACCTTAGACGAATGAATGAGTGAGTTTGGCTTCTGTAGCATGTCTATGACTTTACTTTCTTTGCACCACAGACCTCTGTGAAGTGCTGTGACCAGCACTTTGGCAGAGGCTGGAATATGAAAGAGAAATCTCCTGAGAGAAGACCCGGAGGTCCGACTCATCACCGCCAAAATGACAAAGGAGAGAATTACTAACTTATATAGAAATATGATCCTTGAAATTGGGCTTTTGCATCTGTATTGTTCTGTTCCTTGTGAAATTTTTTCATATTAGTTGGGTACAGCCTGGATGCCCAACCCTGTGAGAGGCTGAGAGATGGTTGGAGACAGTAGTACAAATGCTTCTTTGCTTACTGAGGATCTCAGGGAATTATGCAAGATGAAATTCACAGTATTTTCTTTTTACTCCAAAAGGGATTTTTCCTCACACAGAAAAGAAAATAGAGGTTCCTTGATCCAGTGGTAGACATAAAGATATACTTAAGTATTGGGTAGAGGGGAGTCTAACTTACAATGTTTAGTGAATGGTAACTTTGCACATTGAAAAGATGAGAAACCACAGAACACTCCTGGTAACAAGCAGGATGGTAGAGAGAAGAATTGGAGGTAACTTTGGATCTGGAAGAAAACTAGCCAATCAGGAAAGCATTTGAAGAGGTAAGTTGCTTACCAGGGTTCAAGAGAGATTGGTGCTGAAGAGTCCCCCTTTGTTTAGATGCCACCACTGTAAGAATGGCTCAGACTGCAGGTGACCACCACTTCTCTGAATCTGTAAGAGTTTACAGCAACATCACCTCCATTTTTTCCCTAGAGCAGGCAAAGCAGCAGTGACGACTGCTTCTCCCTGGTTTTTCCTTGGCACACATCCCAGAAAGATGTGTACTTAATTGTAATTTGCTCTCTGTGGTCAGCAGCAGTATCTCAGCTTTTAGTATTTCAACAGCATCTCTATATTTAACTCTGTATGTGTCTAAGGCTTCACCTGCTCTCATACAGACTGTATTACAATTAAGTTGAATATATGCAGCAGAAGTCATCACAATTGTTGTATATACAGTTAATTCCCTTTTCATTTGCTGCTTCATCTACTTGTTGTGACTTCAAAACAAAACCATTGAACAAAAAGCTCCCACAACTTTATTTTGAAAAAATAATATCACTTTCTGGGGAAGGCTTGCTCTGTGCATAAAGCTATTACTGAGTTTTAGGCAGAGAAGCAATTGCCTGTCAAAATGCTTCAAAAGAAACCAAGAAATGAGCAGGCCATAAACCCAGGAGCAACACCGGAGTGGGATATATGAAACCTGCAATATGTAATATGAATCTTTTAGTCTAACCTCCCCCATTTCCATCCTGGTGATAAATATATTGCTGACGTCCTTGCAAGAAAACAAATGCACTGAGCTTGGACATCAGCGTTTCTGGAAGGGCACTGTTAGTTTAGAGTTATTTTCATTTCTGTAAATTGCCTAGAAGATACATGGAAAAGAGAGATCAAATTCTTGTAATTGTATCAGTGACTGGTGGTGAAGTTTGGCAAATATCTGTTCATCTTGATCAAAAGTTTAAATTTATAATTGAATTTTTAAATTATGTATTTAATATAAATGAAACCGACAGCTTTCAGTCCAGGTATATAACACGCTGTCCAGGAACTCCTGGATTAAGGAAAGTGAAATATGCATTTGAAGTGCATTAACAGTTGTTGTAAGGGAAGAAGGTTATTTCAAAATGTTTAACTTGCCTACAGCATTTGCATCAGATAAGTCAGCGGTACTTGGCTAGCCACTCTTGTATTGTATTTTATGCGGGAGACGGATAACCATCCCTGTGTGTCCTGGAATAAGCCTTTCCCTACTGTTGGTCAGGTTGTAGTTTTGTTTTTTCTTGGCTCTAACCTTAGGGTACGTAAGGAAAAGTAATATTGTTGAAAAAAAACCCAAACAGGTTCAGGTGAATTTGAAATTAAATTAAAAACGTAAGTATTTTTTTCTTGTATGTTTAAAAATAATATGTCAATTTTGAAACATAATTATACAGCTTTTCCAGATTTCATCTTTCACCCATCGCCTTCTTTCCTGTCTGGTTTTATAATCATGTGTGGTCATCCCCAAGCTGAATTTTTGGGGAAGTGTGTGATTTGCCACTTTGTGCTCTTAGCACTGTTGATGGAAAACAGAAAGCCCATCCAGTCTTGTAAATGACACCTCTTCAGTATTTCTTCTGAAATAAAAGACAGCGACTCTTGTTTTGAAGTTTTATATGTAACGCTGTTTTGTTTTATAATAGCCAGCTAAGAATGGTTTCTCCTAAAAATGTTGATAGAGCTTTGCAGCAAGCTTTTCAAGATCTCTTTCAGATTCTATTTCTGTCGCCATTCAATGAGTAGTTCAAGTCTCTTTTATCTCAGAATTTTCTATTTACTCCATTGTTAATTTGTTTAATTGGTTTTAAAATATTGTGTTGAATACACGTTCCTTATGAAATCAGGTAGGTTTTGTTAATGTGATTTATTTAAATATGTTTTGTATAAACAGTAAGTTTCACTAAATAATTATGAGTGTATCACAGATGAGTAATACTTTTTATAGGGAATTTTTTTAAAAATTTTTAAAATTTTTTTAAAGACAACATGCTACTCCATTACATGTGGATTCCTAACATCTGAATCTGATCACAGGGGTAAGGACTGGCATGTGCCACATGTTAGATGTGGTGGGTCATGGCTTGGATGTGGGAGCACTCACACAAGCTGTACCTCGTCGTGCTCCTTTCTCTCCAGGAGCGGTGTCAAGCAGCCATGGAAGGACCACAGTGTCAGCTTTCCAGTGGAGTATCCCTCTCCCTGGCCTCTGTGGGGGATCCCTGTTGAGGGATCCCCCCAGAAGCTGTTGCCTCTGAAGGGATTACAGTGCTGTGTACTAGATGTGTCTGGTGGGTTGGGATGCCGGCTGCAGGGTGAGGAAGCAATGCTGCCCTGGAGATGTACAAGAGCACCATTGCTGCCATGCAGAACAGGAGGAGGCGATTAGAAGTATGTATCTCTTGTGTCTGAGGCCAGATAGGCTCTATAAAGTTTGGGAAGTGCTGCTTTTTTGCTGATTTTTCCACTCTGGGCCCTAGAGCATGCTTACTGCTGGCTGACTGCAGAGAATCACCTCATGATTCTGAGTAGCAGTTTCTCCATCTACAAAATCAGGCACGAGGATCAAAGTATCTTGAGACAGTGGGATGAAAAGGGCCAGGGTTAATTCTGGTATTAACAGCAAGGAGTGTAATCATAAAGGGAGATTTTGTATTCTTACATTCGGAAAGAATCAAATGCTGTGAAACTAGTGGAATTGTAACAATAGCATAAGGAATGCTGGTAAAATACCAGCATGACATGGCTTGAGTTAGAAATATTATATTTTTTGCCACATGTTAGGAACCACTAACCCCAGTGGCTACTGTAACTGATTAAGAATTGTATGGGAATCTGTTTTCAATATCTGTGATTTAAAAATATCTTGGAATGAAAAACTGGAAAAGAAAATATATTTCCTGAAATCTGCCTCAATACCGTTTTGTCACTGTCTAATTTCTGGTTTTCTTCTGTTGGTTGTGGGGTTGGGGTTTTTTTGTTATTAAAAAAATTATTATTTTTTACACTGTTTCTTCATTTTCTGGAAGAGCTGACATTTATCAGAGGTCACGTGCTGAAACTCAGCTGTGTATATACAAGCTTGGTTTTTTTTCTGAGACAATTTTAAGCATTTCAGGAAGAAGAATCTATTTGTCTTCCTGATTTCTGTAACATGAAATGGTAAGGAAACTTGAAACATTTTCTGCATGTTTCTGTCATGCCTATTGATTTTTTTAAAAAAAATATTTTTTTTGCCTTAAATATTTCACTGTTAAAGCTGAAAGGATCTGATGAAACACATTAGGATTTTTACAGTTCCTATGGTCTCTACTTGAAGTGCATTAAGCACTTAAACTCTGACTAAGCTCAAATGGATGCTTTAAAATAAGAATTATTTTCCATTTTGTAATAAGGAAACAGAAAATGTAGAGCTACAAGTATCATCATGGCCACTTTTCATCATAAAAAACTCAAAACAGCTTTAATGCACTGATAGTATAAGTTCTGCCCTGTGGACTTGAAAGCTCAATGGGAAGACTTTCCCATGCTGCAGAGAAACACAGGATATCAGCAGTTCTGAGTCCAATTTTTACCTCTGACAGATTTCTTTTGTGGCTTGGAACAAATTATTTCTTCCTCATATGTTTTAGCTTGCTCACCAGCTATGTAAAACCTCTGAGGTGTATATGCTTGCAAAATGGTTTAAAGCAGTGAGGCAAAAGTTTAAAAATTCTTTCAAAAACTTTCTGTGAAGCCCTCAGCTGCTTCTGTACTTGTCAGTGGAAGTTTTATCATAGACTTAAAAGGTTAGGCTTAGGTTTAGACTAAATTCTGTTAAAATTCCAGCAGCAAAGAGCTTTGTAAATTTTAAGTACTGTTGTCAGCAATTGCTTTCATTTAAATTAGTGACTTTATGTAGGTATTCGTATTAACAAGGTTTCTACTCTCCCTGACACTTTATTCAAATTAGAACTTAATTCTCCTGAGCTGTATTGTAGGAAGTATTTAGTCAATTAATTTAGTTGGCCTGATTCTTCTCCTTTCATCCACCTAAAAACATACCTTCCACCATCCTCAAAGGCATATCAAAAAAGTATCTCATGCCTGAAATGTCATCATATTTAACTGATTTGATCTGGGGACAAGGTCCAGTGTCCCTGAACCTCAAAAAGCACTGACAGTATTCTCTTGGTCTAATAAGGGATTTGTGCTTTAAACCCCTTGCTTCCCTTAAATGTGATATGAAAGTAGGAGCAAGTGCTGTTCGGATACCAGACCACAGGCTGTGACGCAGTAGGACTGGAGGATTGGCTATCCCAGCACAAGAGCACTGTGAGCCTCCCAGCAAGGTGTCCTGGTCAGTAAGCAAGGAACAGTATGGTGTACTAGCACTCGTGTCTGCCGGTAAAATTGATGCTATCAGGTTGCTGCCAGGACAGGGGACAGATTCAGCATCTACATATCAGTCTATATAATATCAGCAGTGGTGAGCTAAATGTCTCCTCCTGCTAACTGATCCTTGATGTCCCATATAACTGTTGGTTTCCTAAGGTGTGTGGTAGGTATCTTGCCACTTTGGAAGGCTCAGGTGGGTAGTTAATATGGCCACATATGAGAGGGATGGTCCCCAGCTGCTTCCTCAAGGCCACTGTGCTCAACTTATGTTTCCACTGAGCTTCAGTGAGCCTGTTCTGACCCATGCTTCAAAGTTTTGGTACTGGCTGAAGCAGATAGTACCTGAATGAGAAGGTGCAGCAGCAGCCCAAGAGCATGAGGTCTCCTGCTGCCTTGCCAGCTGTCCTAATGGCCATGCAAACATTTTATACAGCAGTGATTTCAAAGTGGCATTCCTCTAGACTGTCAATGAGAACAGTTCCACCAGGGAGCAGGCCTGTGTGTCTACTTCTATCAAAGACTACAGTTGCAGGCCACAGATAATGAACTAGATATGTGGCACTCAACAGCAAAGAAATGAAAGATGGAAATGTAAATGCAAAAACAGGAATTCCAGCAAGGCAGAACTTTTCTCAATATCTGAGTGAATCTAGTGGCTCTTCAACCTGGAATGGTTTGTATATAGTAGTAATGGTTAGCGGAATATAGGTGAGCAGACAGATGGAGGCACAACAAATAGTTGTATAGTCTCAAGAGAACTTTCAAGTCTAGATGGACTTGGTAGCTTAAAAGCTCTGTGACTTTAATAGTTATTTTGGATATCAGAACTTTAAAAGCTGAAATGATATAAGATGTTGGAATAAACGTGTATGGAGAGTTTGGTCTTCGTGGCTTTACAGAATTACTCAGACTTCCTTTTTTTAAAAAAGGAACCACATTTCCCACGTCCTAAAAGCGACAGTTCTATAGTGAAAAGAAGAATTTGGTAATCCTCAGCTTGATAATAGGGGTTAGTGAGATGCAAAAATAAGTGCTCCTTGAATACATTGACCCAGATGCACATGCAGGGGTTAAAGGATTCACAGCTCAGAGGAAATGGCATAGTGGCTAAAAGCTACCTGGCAAACAAGGTCAGCTCTGAAGCTATTGTGAGTTTGCTACACAGTGACCTTAACATTCCTACACTAAAACAACTTATTTAATTGTCACTACAAGGGATTAATGCTCAGATGAAGCACTTCTTTTATACTTGGAATTGACTGAGTTAATTTTCATGTTTGAAACTGAACTAGAGAAATGGTCAAAAATATTTGAATGGTCTTGGCACGTTTGGCACGGTGTAACTACTGACAAAAATGTAAATGATTACATGGTAACTATAAAGATGCATGCCAGGTTAGTAGTGTGAGAATGTCTTGGCAAATTAGATTAATGACTTCATGGGAGACACTCTGGTAAAGCTCCCGTTAGTCATATGAGCATGTTTGATGAGAATGTCCGGAAGCTTGAGCAAACACAGTCTGAACCAAGTGCTCATTTTGTTAATAGAAGAGACTCCCAGAGTCACACCATTGTGATCTGTGTATTTCGGTGTGTGTTCATACATCCTGTTGTCTTATCCATGAAGATGCAATGACCAACTAGGGCACTTGCAGTCAGTTGTTCAAACACATTAAGGGCAAATAGGTGTTTAGTGGAAATGCCAGAAGCTACCAGATACTTACTACTTTTGATTTAATGATGTTTTTGTGAAAATCCAACCCAGGGCCTGGTCCACCAAAGGATTTCTGTGTTCTAATGCACCTAATGGAATTTATCCAGAAAAGTTATACTATACTGCACTGAGGAGCATGCCTAGGCGCCTTGGGAAGGAATGTGCAATACTCTACACATACCAAGGAAGAAACAGCTAGCAGGTAGGAATTGTTTGGAAGAAAGATAGGAGTTAGCTTACTTCACTTTTCTCTGCATTCAGGATGCAGTTCAGTCTCCTTCCTCCCAGGCTTCTCAGCCATGAACTGTTCTTGAGGGACACAGCTTGGCACTGCATGGCTAACATAATCTTCTGTAGCTTCTTAATGTACAAACAGCTCCCCAAAACTCTTTATACAGTTTTAGGCCCTTTTTCAGCTCTAAAAAGTTCTCCT
This sequence comes from Nycticryphes semicollaris, assembly GCA_013400055.1. Taxonomy (NCBI): domain Eukaryota; kingdom Metazoa; phylum Chordata; class Aves; order Charadriiformes; family Rostratulidae; genus Nycticryphes; species Nycticryphes semicollaris. The sequence continues at coordinate 987,136 of VXBJ01007097.1, read as the reverse complement.
TTTCAGCAGCTTTTCAAAGTGCTAATTCACAGCCCACTGCTCCTTTTCTCACGTTGTCTTTACTCCCTCTAAAATAAATCTCTCCTTCCCTGACCCTACTTAACTTGTAGTCTTATAGTGGCTACAGAAACACCAGCCTCCAAATTCAGTGTGATTAACCCTGATACTGATTTACTATTTAATTTCTCTGCTGATTAGGATTAGATTCTCCAACTGTTGTCTCAACGATCAGCATCATTCTTTTTCCAGCACTGATGTTCTTCAGCTCTACAAACTCTTACATTTTGTAGCCTGATGAGAGGTCCACATAATCAGCTAAGTGTGACCATTTATATCCATGGAAATACACATAATGGGATGGGAAAGCTTGTTTATGGTCATGTATGGTCATATGCTGAAGTACTGTAACTGGTTTTAGATACTTTGTTTAAAAAAAAAAAGTTAGCTAAATCTTGAGCTGTGGAAGAAAAGTGACGGTAGGCTTGCAAAATAAAACCCATGGTATGTTGTTGAGAGAATTAATCACTTTAATACCAGGAAGTTTAAAGTGACCTCTTTTATTGTCCATGATAGAAAAGAAAAAGAGATCATGCTCATTAGTTAACAAGAAAGAAAGAAAGATAGATAAAAGTGGCCCTAAGCATTGTGAGGAGAAAATTAGGATTATATATTAGGGAAAGAGGGAAAAGTTTATAAACATAAGAACTCAGCCAAGGAAACCAGCTGCCAAATGAAGCTTTGGAATCAGCACCACTGAAGATATTCACAACTCGGCTAGATGTCCATCTATCAAAAAAACATAAAGAAATCAGTCCAGCCACAATGTAGGGATAATCCAACAAGTTCACTGCCAAATTTTAACCCAAAATAATGCATGATTTAGTTAGAATGGAAAAGAAAAGAACTGGCTTGCTAGTTCTTTCCCTGATACAATCTTAAATACACAAATTCTTCTATCTTTTAAAAAAAATATTGCTAGTAACTTTTTAAAAAAATGTTTATTGTAACTGGAGTGTGTAGGCTTTGCTGTAATTTCAGACATGTTGATCCTAGCTTAGAGTGTTGTTACATTTTCTTGAAATTAAAAAGAAGAAAGTTCTATGTGGAATGAAAAAATAGCTCTTCGAATGAAAAATGGTTTCATGACATCTTTTCATACCAATTTTTCTGGACATTGTCGGATCACCCATACTAATCCTGAGGAAAGACTGTCAGGAAGATATTTATTCTTTGCGTGCTTAATTAGAGGAATGAAGGATGGTAAGACTGGAGGGTTAGGATGGTTGTAATGGTATGGTTAGCTTTTTACCTCTATGTCATGACTTCAAACACAGATCAAGAGGAATATTTCTCATTCATTACTTCTGATGTACTGTTCAGATGGGTGGTAATGACCTAGTTCTAGTGGGTAGGAAGGTAGCACTCATAAAGTATAGTGCTCAAGACTGAATCAAGCTGGCAGGCTAAAACTACTGGTCAACAATAGCTGGGGTGCAGATTTTTAAGGATATCTATGCATTTAGCATTCAAGTACTTGCCTATTGCAGTTTTAAGGAGTTTGAAAGCCTTCAGCTGAAGTAAGGGGAGTTAAGGTACCTGGACTCCTCACAGGAAGCTAAATATACATTTATCTGTAACAGTGACCACGTTTAAGCTTATAGCCTAGCACCCTCAACAAATATTCATTGAAACTCTGTATCAACACTTTTCACTGTAGCCTCAGTAAGCCCTTGATTTCCCCATTGTTTATCCCAGCACATACTGTAGGAGACAAGATGGATGACAGTTTGTTAGCTTTTAAGTACACTGCTGCAAGTATAGTCTCCTTTCACAGCAGTGTCTTCCAGAGCCTCAGTCATATGAGAGATAGCAGGCTAGCACAGAGATGAAGCAGATAATACGGTTTTGAAGAGGTGGTTTCAGAAATAGAATTAGCCTTAAACGAGTCTTCAGACTAATTCAGTGAGTACTGATTTTCTGCAGAAATATAACACATAAGATTTAATATTTGCAAGACCAGTCCTGTCCATACCTTGCATTCTCTAATTTATTCTGTAAAAATTAGCGCTAGTTTTATAAACATGCTGTAGAGTAGATCAAGGCTAATTCTTTGCAAGTCTGCCACGTTGTCACTCTGCATTATGAAAATGTGTCACATGATAGAAGGGAAGTATGAATATCTGCTATCTGATATATGCAATTGAAAAGGGAAAACACAGAGTGAAATCATCAAGCCACATTAGCCAAAGTGAACAGATAAGAAAGGGTATAAGACTGGAATTGTAAACAGTCAAGCAGAGATTACACCTTTGTGTGGAGCTGCGCATGAGTTTTAGATGTGACAACTAAAATGTTGATAGTAGAAAAAAATTAAAAATCTACCACTGTTTATCACAGAAAATGTTCAAAATGCTGTATGAATGGGGCAATAATAATTTGTGTATTAAAAAATGCTATTTTTTGCTACTTGAAACTGGTCTGCAAACAACACAACAGTGTGGAATTTAACTGCAACTGGATTCCAGCTAGGCTCACGTACGTATGTACATCCTGTGTCCCCATGCCCGGCTTCTTGCCACAACTCTGACAGTGTCACTGACTGCGTGCCACAGCTCTCATTACTGCTCCACCAACCTGGTCTCACATCCAGCACACCCTTCTCAGCCACCACAGGAAATAGGTCATGCATGTGCTGCTCATTGCCTGCCTCTGTCTTCCTTTCTGAACGTTTCTGTGAAAACCACATGTGCTCAAGTTTGTAAATATGGGCATTAGATAAAATGCAAGAAAGCCTCACCATCAGAAGATCTTGCCTTTGAATGTGGCAGAGTCTCTATTTCCCTTGTTCTTTGCCCCTATACCATCAAGAGAGAAACCACAGTAACAGGAAGAGCACACCATTTCTTCTCGAAGAGACTCATTACTGCTGTCAGTAGCTCACATTTACCCAGATTTTTCTCTTTCAGTGTTGATGCACTTTCAGCTGCACAAAATATGAGACTTACCTGTACATCTTAAATGGGACATTTTGGTAGAGGAAACAGTCAAATTGGGTTACCACATAAGTGGGAGCTTTTAGAGTTGCTCATTCAGGCAGTACTGCTGACAGCTGAGCTAGCTCATACGAAGAATGTGTGAGTTGTGCTATTTTTACTTGCTATTTGTCTAGCACTGGACTTATTTGTAATAATGCATTTATTCTTGCATATACAGGTACATATCTAGCAACAAGAATTTAGAAGGATTTGCTGAAGCTAATAGTAGTCTCACAAGACTTCCATTGAGGAGGGAGAGAGTAAACCTTACTGAAAGAAGCTTTGAATGAACTTCAGAAAAAATGTCCAAATACATTTGACATTATTCTCAAAATACTCACATTTTTGCCTGTGGCAAGCACACTTCATTACCCTTGTCATGCCACTTCATAACTTCTTGTTAACTTTTTATATTCTGCCTGCTTGTCTAGTTCAGTGGGTTTTACTCCCTGGTTTTCAGCCACTACCCTTTTCCAGTTTTCACTCTTTCCAGCTTGCACACAGACACCATCTGGCTTTACCCCCAGGGTTTCCTAGACAAGGGCAATCTAGTTAGCCTTGTGAAATCCAAACCCCAGGCAAAACAAAAGCTGTACAAAACCTCCACTAGACATGCTTTCTCACTTCTGTGTGAGGGTCATCTACATTACCCATAGCAACTGTCAGAACAGAAATCACATCTTGAGCAGTAAGTTATCTTCTCAACCAACCTAATCTTTCCCCCAAGCTTTTCAGTTCAATTTACTGGAGTTACTACAAGTCTGTTCCAGTCAAGAGAAAGTTTGACCAGTGTGTGTGTGTAATTACAGAGCTTCAGAGTAGAACATCATGTAAGAAACTGTCTATAAAAATGCTTGGAATAAAGTAGATTGAAAACAGATTTACGAAAGAAATTAGGAAGTCATTCCAGTGTTCTTTTCTGTTCTAAATAACAGTGCAAATAAATCTCTGAGGCAAGATTCTGGACAAAGACATTCCTTTGAAAAGAGACCACAAGATTCCTGGTCTTCTTAATGGAGAAAACACAAAGAATTGGTCTCAGTCTGGGACACTCAAAGCGCTGATCCTTTTGAACAATGTGGACAAGTACAGAATGTTGTCCAATGTATTAATCCTTGAGCAGAAATAAACTAAATTTCTCTATGCTCTGTCTCTTAGGACCTGAAACCCTCCCTGAAAACTTATACCCTCCCTTTCTTTTTTTTTATGTTTGCTAGTTTCTAAAGTTTCTGAAGGAATTTATTTACGCAAGGCATTTTGAGTTGTATATCTGATTTTCCCTGGGAAATTATGATCTAGTTGCACAGTTCANTTGGGAGTTGAAAGTCAGTAGGGAACTGCATATCTACAAAGGTGAAATTCCCTAGTGCTGACCATGGAGTGAGGACTGAGGTGAGTTCTCCACAACAACACAGCCATCCAAACTTGTAAACTATAAAGACTTCAATTTTATTTTTTATTGTTTATTGTATTTTCTTGTCTCTCCTGACTTAACAGTTAGTCCTCCTTGTCTTCATAGGAAGAATGAGTATTGTTGTCCTGCTCTGACAGCATAGTCTCAGTGAAATGAAGAAGACAAGTGAGTGTTCTGCTGTTGTACACTATGAAAAGGTATAAATATATCGTTTGCTTCCTCTGCTTGGCAGTCACAAGATTGGAAAGCAGGGCGTATGTAGCGGTAGTTGGAGATAATAAAGTTCAACCTTGTTAAATGCCCTGTGAAAAGCAGCATATATTACTGTCTGCTTTCAATATAATTGAGATTGTATGACATGTAAATGATAAAAGATGGTCATGTAAGAGGTAGGTGAAATATTAGATGTGCTATCTTTGCTTTGTAACAATCTCTCATGAAAACTACAATTCCACTTTGGTTTAATAAACATGCCCTGATGACACTGGTAGGTTTGCATTTTGATGTGAGTGTAAGAGTAGAAGTAGACTGGCTAATGTTAACAGGAGCAGTGTCTGATACTAATTGAGTAGTTAGAATTCTGCAGTCTAGAACTGTGTTTTTGTTGCTCTTTGAGCTGTCTTCTAAAATGGTGGCCTTTTAAGTCAACAATCTACAGAGGAAAATCTTGCCGGGTGAAATTCTTGTGTCAGTTAACAAACTCAGTTATTTAGCAACAGTCTTAGAAGGGTGACTTTTAAAGCATGTGAGATGTAAATCAGCAATCTCTGTTTTTAATCACAGTGGATGCACAGGTTCCTTTTGAGTCCCAATGAAAGAATTTGGAGCTGGAGACCATGACGTGTTTGAATTAGTATTGGTGTTCATTTTGCAGATTTCCAAGGTATCTAAGATGTGGCTAATAATAATAGCAGGTGTTGTCTGTTTCTCTCAGCATGTGGCATGAAAATAGTGTGGTCACACAGCTATGTACTATTTACATGGTGTCAACGTGTCAGCAAGTGGGATGGCAGAGAGCCAGACTAAATAATTTCTGATATTTTGTACAGGATACTGAATAATAACGCTGTGTCACACTTCAGGACACTGGAATCCAGCAAATCAGCAGTAGCTTAATATGTCAAGCTAATTTTAATATCTTCCCCAAACGGTGATTCAAAATCAAAAGTTAAGGAACCTATGTAAAGTTGGAAGAAGTTTTTTGGTGGTGGTCTTGGTTTTTTTTTTTTTGCTTGTTTGTTTTTATTGAAGCAGAAGATCGTATCCAATAAAGAGATGCTCTTTGATCACTTAATATAAAGATCCATGGGTCTGTCATGCAAGAATGTCTCCTCCTGAGAATGGACAACCATCCTGTGGTACATCTGTTTGTCATTTTTCTTTGTTGTCTCTGGTAAATCTGTTTGGTGTAATTACTTTCATTAGTTTTTTGCAGAAGCTAGTGCAACAGGTCCACAATCTCAAATGGTAGTGTATTTGTAAGAGGCAATCACATTATTTAGAATGGGTGCGTTAAGGGTTTGGGGTCTTCCAAGAAAATCTAGGAGTGCTGTTCTCAGCCGTTGCTGCTTCTGCACCAGCTCTGATTTCGTATCACTTCTAGAGCTGTTTTACCTTGCCAGCTGATAGGAGACTACCTCAGCAAAATAAATATATGAATAGATTTTCCTTTGTTTAGTAATCTGGTTGGGTTCACCTAGGAGCCATGTGAAAACCAGAGAAAGTGGAAGGGAGGGAGTGGGCCTGCATGCCAGGGAAGGAAGGATGCAGGGAGAACTGAAGGGAGCAGGACTGCTAGATGAGCAGCTCCTGCACACAGCAACTGTCTAAAACAGCTGAAGAAAAAAAAATATGTGTACTTGAAATACTGTAAATAGAAGTCTCTGTCATGGGATGTACTTTCAAATAGTTTACCCAGTAAACTGAATGTAACGGTCTTCATTTTATATGTTGGGCATAATGCAACTTGTTTGTGGTACAGCTGTAGAAGAGTGAGATTTGTATTTGTGGAGAAGATGAGACCCCATTGAGCTAGTGCTCAATGGTCATGTGGCAGTATTGTGTTGCTTCCTGCAATCAATTAACTCTGCTAGGGAATCTTCTTTGCAGATCCTGTCCTCAACAGCTTTCTTTTATGTTCTTTCCATAGAGCTGAACTCTGTCCTGGATAGAGCTGAACATTTAGGATGAGAGGAAACAGTCTCAAGTTGTGACAGTGAAAGTTTAGATTGGGTATTAGAAAAAAATTTCTTCATGGAAAGGGTTATCAAGAATCTGAGCACATCTGGCCAGGGAAGTGGTTGAGTCACCATCCATGGAGGTATTTAAAAGTTGTGTAGGCATGGCACTTGGGGGCACAGTCTGCAGGGTGGACTTGGCAATGTTAGGTTATGGGTTGGACTCAATGATCTTAAAGGTCTTTTCCAACTTATAAAATGTATGAATTCAGCTATACTGCAAAACCTCACCCTTGAATGGTTATTATACAGGGAAGGAACTGTTGGAAGGTTAAAAGAAGCATCCAGAGTACTGGGATTCATTTTACCCTGTCAACATAATACCCTTTTTATGAAACTAGAGCTGTGTATGCTCATAAAAACCTTTTGCTTTTTTTTTTTTATTTTAAAGGATAATACAACCATTGGAGTCTGTGCACAGTTCTTTCAAGTTAAATGTTTAGTTCAACATTCCACTTCCATTTCCTGGTAGAAAATGTTTAATATGAAAGCAACTTTAACCTTTCAGAAGGGTTCATTTACTGTTACGTTTGGTATCAGCTTTCAAAAAAACGCAGTCTGTATTTGGTGTATTACAGGTTCTGGTTTTAATATTGGTTTAGAAAAAAAAGAGTCATATGCCATAAGACAGAAATAAAATATTGTGCCAGAATTCTCTCTATACGTAAATTCACCCCATGAGTGAGTGGCTTAGAGTAAGCCTGCTCACTTAAAGTCAAGATTTGGGCTCAATCTATCCATGAACCAACTGGTAACAAATAACACATTCAACTCGGTCACAGGAAACCGTTAGGTTGCCTTTTTATAGACAACTACAGCCCTACAGCTCCTGAAGCACAAGGGAATATCATAAGGACTTGGAGAGTGTTGAACACCTACCATATGCACATAAAGAAGGGTAATAAAGATGAAAGGCCTGAACTGAGCTTTAATTCCTATTTTTCTGTTTTTAATTTATCAGCTGCTTCTGCATTGCTGCAACTTTCTTTGGCCTAAAATTAGGTAGAAGATGCTTGAATTGCTTAGTTTGATCAAATCAGTCAAATGTATACTTCCCTCTCTGTCAGTGTAACAGATGATAAACGTAAAACTTTAAGTGCCCTCTTGTTTTCTTTTCAGCATTATTGTATTTGTTTCTGAAATGCTGACTGCTAAAACTGTCCACTGCAGTGGGCAGTTCCTGGCCAACCGTTGCTGTTATGGAGGTGAGTCATGGAGAAATGGGCTCTGAACTGGTAGTGCTGTATCACGGTGACCCTGAACTAGGCTAGAGGCTGACTTGGCTGGGCACAGGGCCATAAGAACATGGCTGAGCTGCTTTTGAGACCTTAGCAGCTTCTCTGCTTAGTGCTGCAGTATGCTGTAGGACCATCTCAGCTGTCGTGTTTACTCAGGACTCTATGCACTGTGGTCCATTGCCATGTATGGATGTGTTCTATGAATTATCCTCCACAGGACTTCTGCCATCAATAAGCACCTCTTCCAGAAAAAAGGGCCTTCAGACAGGCCTGGCCGTGAGCAAGACAATAAAGGCTAATCCTCTGTGCTGTTGAGCCTCAGCTTCTAATAAAGGACTCAGAACTTTTAAGGGTAAGGCTTCAAAGTAAGTACAGATTTACAGAGGGAGGGCAGATAAGAGTGTTGTAGCCCACCCATTAAGAGCACCTGGTCTTAATATATGGTAGCAGTCAGCCTTTGTGCGACACACTCTTTCCATATCCTAACCCTGTTCTAGCGAGTGAAATTTCCACAAACTCTGCTGGCGAAATACTTGTCAAAGTTGGGTGCACTATAGAGGCTAAGTCTGTCAGTCACACAGAATAGTTTTATCACCCCTTGAACTGCAGCAGCTAAATCTGACAGTGATGGTGAAGCAGAACCTCAGTAAAATAATGTTTATGACATTTAATATCACTAATCTTTTCTGATGATGAATGCTTGTCCAATGCTTTGAAGATGGAAAGGTCTGCAAAAATGTGAAGTATTATTTTATCTGGAAATGTGTTTTGTGGCATCCCAAAGAGTATTTACATTTTTTATTCCTTTTTTGTTGATGTGCAGGAGTTCTCATGAATTTTCAGCAATGAGTCCATATGGGAATAATTTCATTGTGAGAAGAAGGCTTCCATTCTATCAGGAAAAAAGGCTGCATGGAAATCACAGAAAGCTACAGAAGAAAGTATCAGTCATTGTTTGAAAGCATTGTGGCCTATGGAGATGGAAACCAGAACGTGGATTTGCCTCCAAATTTTATAAGCTTCTGGAAACCCCAATGATGAGAAACAAATGCAAAAAGTTCACAGAAGCAGCGTTTGCTTAAGAAAAAAAAAATATTAAACCCCTGTTGCTTTTATGATGAACAGACCTGGCATGAAGGATATTAATTATCTCAATTATTATAGTTTAAACAGGTAGAGCTATTCCCAGTGTTTTTTGGTTGCCACCTAGATTAGTGTTACACTCTTCAGTAACTGAGGAGTTAACAGTGAAGTTATCAGTCACTGGAACTAATTATTAAGTGGAACAGTGACCTTACCATTTCTTGAAGTCTTCAAACTGAGAGTGGACGGTATGGTTTAGCAAACAATGAAGACACAGCTGGGTGAAATTGTATGATTTTACTAATGAGAAGGCAACATGAGATACTCTGTGTGGTCCTTTCTAGCCTTAAGAGCTATAGGTCTATAATTTCACAGATACCTTTACAAAGACTCCTTAGAAGTAGTGATGACCATAGCACCAATCTGAATCCATCTCCTGATTTGGGGTATATTATTACGAAGTGTTTAAAAATATTACAGACTGTAGTACTGCTTTCGCATGTTTCTGTCACTACAAGTCATATTATTAGCATAATCTTACAATACTGGAAATCCCTTTTGGAGGACTAAAGATATTTTTCCTCTCCCCAAAAGAGCTCAATGTACTTCAGTTCATGAAAGCGTGTATAAACAAGTTGGCGTGCATGTTGCTGCTTTCCTACCAGCTCTATTTTAGTCATTAAAATCTGAAATCAGTAAGCTAGATTCACTCAGTGAAATAAAAGAGTCCAGGAAGGAAATGCTAAGATACTTGTCATTATTGTAGACCATTGCTAAGCTAAACTTTCATTTTCTACTCCTTGTAGGGTGATCTGGGTCACTGCTTATGGGAGAACCTTAAAAGAAGATATTCTGACACACACACCCCTTATCAGTCCTTCGGTTGAGAACAGATGAACCATTATTTTTGCCAGATTTCTAGTGTTTTGGGGCATTGGGCAATGCAGCAACTTAAATAAAGCAAGAGAGTTGCAAGTTTAGGAAAACTGTACCTGACTGAACAGCTAGACGTGAAAATAAATAGTTCTTCAGTGTTGAAATGTATTTTTCTTGCTATAAAGAAAGAAGAAATTACGTGACTACAAGCTTGGAAGAAAGACCTTGATGTTTCATCATGGCTCCCAACCATCATCTTTATAACTCCATTGAACTGTTTCTCTGAAAGCCAGTATGTCTTCCATTCACAGAGGTGGGTTTGGCAGCATAGCTAGGACAATGTAGTTGGGATGTCCTAGCTAACAGTAGAAGATCTGAAAATAGTATCACAGTAACGCTTTTAAACTATTTCAGGGAAAGCTGATGATTTTGTGTCTGGAATGGATATGCATAATTCCAGAGGCAGATTTTTAGTTTTTAGATTCTAGTCAATGGCTAGTTACCCTTGTTTGTGCAAATGTGTAAAACTCTTTTCATGACTTGCTCCTTCTATATATATATGTTGTGCCTAACTAAATGTCTCAAATGTCCCTCAGCTCAAGGGCTGTCTGCAAGACATGCTTTAACTAAACACAGTGTGTCACTCAGTTATGATGAAGGGAGCACAATGTAAGAGTCTGGAGGAAATATACAGATGCTTGTCACATACAGGCATTCAGATTGCTTTATTAAGCACCCTTTTCTGGTTTTAAGTTCTGTAAATTTATAATTTGTGCTGATTCAAATAAGTTAAATTTTCTCTTGCTAATATGTTTTGTGCTCTTGAGAAAAGATGATTGGAAAAGCTGGATGCTGAAAAAGAGGAGTGGCCTTTGACTGCTCATAAGCTTTTCAAATATGTTAACCTTTAAAAAACCAACAGTCTAGTTTTTAACAGCAATTCCAGCATCATCAGTGACTAATCTATTTGTCATACAAAGCCTATAGTAAAATATAGGTGTGTATGTATAATACTTTGATTTCATGATCTACAAGAACGATTTGTTTGAAGGAGCTCCTTGGGTTTTGTCCCCTAAAGACTATCTATGTAGCTCTTTTCTGAAATGTAAATTATTAAAAAAAAAGTAAAAAAAATAGGGGAGGGGAGTAAGAAGTTGCTAAACATTTGAAAGATTGGAGGTCTAAACTATGTTTCGAGGTGGTTCTTAAAAGTAATTTTTGAGCCACACTGCAAGGAAGCTGGGAAGAGCTTGAACTGGTAATGTTCCCTTTGTTATGTGGATATACAGAAACAGTTTTCTTGTCCCGCAAGGATTCTGTTGATTTTGAAATTTTAGGCCTGTCATGGGCCTCAGTGAATATATGAGTGACTTAAGAAACAAACAAACATATTTCATTTTAATGCTGACCTTTTTTTTCCCCTTTTTTTAACCTTTTAATATAAACTAAATTGAATTTCAACAAGATGCTTTTAACCGCAAAGACAAGACTTTTTGTTTTAAAAATGTTGAAGTGGCACTTTTCTAGAATTTCAAAACCTGTTTTTCCATATTTTTTTTTTTGAGGACAGGAAGCTCTTCTGGGAATAATCTCAGATTTGATGAATTGTCACTTGTGACCATCTCTCTTCTATATGAAAGCTCTGTTCTCACTCCCAACTCTAAACCCAGGCTTCCAATACTTTCCAGAAGTCTATGGTATGATTGCTTTGGTTATCTTACTGATGCTTTAGAGTGAGACATAGATTTTGGGCAACTGTCTTCATCCACTGGTGGAATAAGACAACAGTGAGAGGTCACCACCTGCTCTGCAGGCTGGGGATGGAGGAATGGTGAAATGGAAGCACCAAGGGCTAGGTAAGGTCTGCACAAATACTGCCAAATTATTCCAGTGAAAGTTTATGCTTCTCTCCTACCTGAGAAGACAAATCCAAGTTGAAGAGTTCAGACCGCTGAAAAGAGGGATTGGTTCATAGGGATTGAAGATGGAAGTTATCCAGTAAGCAAGAAGGGGTTTCTTCCTTTCTGAACCAAAAAAGATCTTGCACTCAGCAGGTTCTTTCCTTCTCCAACTGAGCACTACTGTATAACAGCTATCAGTTAGTAAATGTAGGTTACCTTATATATAAACAAAGTAGTGGTATTTTTAATAGCTTTAGTAGCTCATAATCTTGCTATTTGGCAATATTTTAAATGTATTTTATTCATAAAATTGTGCAGTTTACCCAGCTATACTTCCATAGGCATCATTAATGAATACAGCTTTAGAGTGTCAGGGGCCAGGAGGCACCAACAGGCCCCAGTGTCCCTGCCCAGCCCTTGAGGTTCCCCCAGCCTGCCAATGGCCCAGAACTCCATGTCAGCCCCCAGGGCCACCAGCCTCTGCCCCAGCAAGGCCACAGCAGGGACAGTCTCCAGCTCCTTGAGTCACTTCCCAGCTCTACTCTTTTGTTTCAGGCTTAGCTGAAGAAGAGCTGAGGTTTCCTAATGCAGATATTATCTTTACATAATAGCTTATATGACAAGTTTTTAATCAAAAATACTGAAGGCTTTGTGTGGAGATGTCTGGCTTTGGTCAGGCTTCCAAGTGTGTTTTTTCAGTCACAGTAAATTCCAGCACAACCCATTCTGAAGCTCAGATGGCATTAAGGGTACACTTAAAGATATATGTATGCACTGTCAGGTATCTCTTTACTCATTTTTCTTTTCTCTTTTTCCCTTTCCCTTTCCTTTTCCCTTTCATTTTCCCTTTCCTTTTCCTACAAGTTTTGAAATTGTAACAGATAGTCTAAGGTCCATCTGGAGACTGATTAACACTGTCTCTGGCATCAAGGTGTCTTCATTGCCTGACATCTGAAGGGGAATGTGATTTTCAGTTTGTCTGTATATCCTGTATATTATCAGGAGCACTCTTTTGAGCTGGAGGAATCAGCAGTGGTCTCTGCAAAGCATCAGTACTTCTCTGTAGTCCTAGGATGGGATGGTGCTTCACGATGCATCTTTTTCCAAGTAATAGTTTTGAAAGATGCATCCCATTATTCTTCCAACCTGGGAAACCAGAGGTCTTTTCTATTTTCTGTGCTAAGACGTCCTTCCACCCTTATTGCAAAGTGGCAACACACAAAGAGCAGCTAGTCGAATATCTCATTAGGCAAATGCATTACCAAAATTAAACGCCCTACTTGTGGATTAGCCTTCCTGTAACAGAGCACTCTGAGTTTCATCCCTTGCTGTCTGTGGTAATCAGTAGCACCCTTTTGCTATCCAGTTCATTTTATATTGTTTCAAATCCTAAATTTGAAGCATAACACCAGTGTAACTTTTAAACTGATGGAGCACCAGTGCATTGTAGAAGGTCAATAGAGATATTTTTGCAGTGGAGTAGGGAGCAATGAGGGCTTGCGGTGCTGCCCTTTATGCTTGGAGTTGAGGAAGAAGTGGAGGCTTGTAACTGAGGGTAGGCCTGCATGCTGCTTTCTGTCGGGCACAAGCAGTTTATGGCTGAAGGCAGAAGGCAGAGGAGATTTCGTTTTCATGCACCTCTTGATGATCATGAAAGTGACTAACTGCTCTTTCATTTTGAAACTGAAAGGAAGCACATAAGTTTGTGGTTCCGCTGCTAAAGTAATTTGTTTCAATGGCAATTCTTGTTTCTGAATCCTGATGATCATTTGATTTTGCTGGTTGTGAGTTTGGAGCACCTGCAGACTCAGGAAAATTTTAGCAGCTTCTATTTGACATCAGTTTTAATATCTTTCTTCATGACTACGGGATCAGCACTTACTAAAGAGGAGCTGTTCTTGTGTACAGTTAAATGGTAATTGAAAAAAAGGCAATTATTTGGAAGCTAATGGTAATGGCATTTAACTGCATTATCTACTTTGCCTGCTTACAGCTGATTCGTGGCAGCATCCTGAACCTACAGCTGCATAAAATGAGTGGTAGGTATCATAGTACATAAGAAAAATTGTTGAAAATAATATTGCCTCTGAAAACCAAAGGAGCTCTTGTAAGCCTGGACTTAGTACTAAATTTTTGCTCTGATAATACTTATGTCTTGAGTTTTGTCTGTTCCAGAAGTATATTTGGATGTTGCAACCTCCTCCTGTTATTGCATTACTTAAATATCATATTAAATATGATATAAAAGCTTATGCATGGGTGTTGTCAATAATATCCATCCTCAAAACTGAGAATATAATTAAATGACTTTATAAATCAGGAAGGTATACAACATTTTGTAATGCTGGTTTAAGTACCAGCTAGAAGAAAGGACAGTGCTGATAAATAGCGTGAATAGTTATATTTAATTCTTTGTTAGGATAGAACAGAAGCACTGGATTTTGAATAACTTTATATTGCCTGCATTCAGTAAGAAATAATGCTCCTGACTATTTCAGGTAGTTGAGCAAGCTTATATATATACTACAAACTGAATACAAGCCCTTTCTGTTGTCAGAAAACCATATACTTAATACTTGAAGAAAGACCCAGTCTTTACATTGGCATATTTTTTTTCCCCACCTTTGGCAGTATGTGATCTGTACTTCTGCATTCAGCTCAGAATAATATTTGCAACCGTTGTTATCCAAAGACACCTAGTGTCGTAGACTGGTCCTGACCTGACTTCATCATACCTCAGCTCCTGTTTTCAGCTTAAATTCTTGCAGGAGCAGTTTAGGACTTTGACTGAAGAATCTGTTGTTTTTAATACAGCTATGAATGCGCAGCTTTTCGTACTGACTCACAAGAAGAGAAGATGTATTCTGGACTTCAGAGGTGTTACTTTTGTGCCTATTTTGGAGAATGGAAGGGAAGTAAGTAGCTTTCTACCATCTTCCCCTTGAAGCAAAGAAGTTTGACAGCTCTGAATGGAACAGGCTGAAGCCATTTTGGAGATGGATATTTAAGTTGCACAGCATGCATGGAATTCTTTGATATGTATTCTCTCTTTTTCTTTCGTTACATGAGATTTTGCTTTTCTTGGATCACACAGATTCTTGTAAAAATGTAACAAGCTACTATTCTGAATATGCTAAATAAGAAACAGATGCATCTCTTTAAAGAGTAGTCTATCAGTAATATTAAAGGGATCTCATGTTTAGGGACCTGGCACCTCCCTTTCCTCATGCCAGCCTTCTTGGCTTGAACAAAGAGGCTCTTCTAGCAATGATTCGCATATGGCAAAGGAGAAAAAGGAGGTTTTGGCAACTACAAAACAAAGCACAGTATTTTTCCTTTCACAATGTATTTTTAATGTGCTATAACATTGGCTACTATGCACAAGGTTCTTTGTGGTGGACTGATTTAAACGCAAAGCTTGACCCTGTTGACAGTTCAACTGGTGTAACTCCATTGCTTCCGTGGAGTTCCTCTGACTTGAACATGTTCCTTTCCAATTAATACCATGTAGAGCCATGTGACTAAGCAAGAGCTTTCTGAATGATGAACATTCCAGTTGGTATAGTGTACAATAGGATGCGCATAATACTACTTCGACACCAACTTATTTATTTTAGATTACAGCTTTCAGGTTTTGCATTATCTTTGTGCTTTAGCTAAAGTGGACCCGCAGTCTTCTGTTCTCTTACCTTGTGACACCTTTCTCAATAAAGAAAGCTTAGTGGTATGAATGACTAAGTACTGCGTGAATGACCATCCTCTCCTTCTTCATGAACAACAGCTTAATATTACACATAACATATATTTCTGTGTTATATACTATCAAAACCTGACTTACCTGCTGTGCTTAGAGCCAGAATTGCAGCTTCAGAAATGGCTGGAGTGTGCCTTTTTGAGCTTATTGGATTTTATGTGAATATACTTGGTGTGTCAAGCCTTGGATTGCCCGTGAGACAGCCAAGTGGGTGAAGGCAAGAGTGAGACAGATTTGCTGATTCTTGTAGCCACCCTGACTGCTCCCAGGGCTGTTATGGGCAAATCATGTGAGTTGCACGAAAGATGCACTTCA
Organism: Nycticryphes semicollaris; assembly: GCA_013400055.1. Taxonomy (NCBI): domain Eukaryota; kingdom Metazoa; phylum Chordata; class Aves; order Charadriiformes; family Rostratulidae; genus Nycticryphes; species Nycticryphes semicollaris. The sequence continues at coordinate 971,283 of VXBJ01007097.1, read as the reverse complement.
GAAAAATCTTACAGTAAAGCTGAGATGTTCCTTTACTGCTGTTACTGCTTTACTTTCTGTAACGAGATATTTCCAAAGCTGGGCATGTGGGATGTACAGTACTTGTTTGTGGATGAAATAATAACCTAGATAAAGCACATACATAATGTTATTTTAATAAAAGAAATAAGGCTCACATTTAAAAGGGAAATATACACTAAGCATCCTTTTGTACTGGTCTAGTTATTTTTCTAAACTTGTGTGAGGCTGAGGTATTTGCCTTCTAAAATAAAATTTCTGCAAGAGTCTGCAAGTTTTGTAATACTTTTTCCAAATCTGTTGAGTGAGCCAAAGGTCTGCAGTCAAGTGGGCATCTCAGTTACAAATCTTTATCGAGCATCTAATACATTAGGCTTTTAAGTCTCACAGAACTTTCTGTTCCTGAGCAAAGCTGTTAAGCATTTAATTTTCAACTTCGTGGTAGTTCCAATGAAAACACTAGAAAATCAATCCAGTCTTCAGCTGGTGATATCCATGATGTTTTGGTTTAAACTATTCAAAGTGATTGGGAAGATTTTTTTTTTAAAAAAACCTTGATTTTACAACAACCTGAAAACACAGGGAAAGAACGTATATTTTTAAATTTTAATGCTATATCCCCTAGAGCACTGATTTTTTTTCAGTACTTATTGAAGTCTTAGAAGAATGTCCTATTCAGATTTTCGCACCTTTTTGTGCATCTCACTTTTAATGCATTTCAGAATTATTTTTAAGTAAATGTTTGATACACCCATTCTCGTTCTGAAGATGTTACTGCTACTTCTCTCAAATTATAGTAAGATTACCTGTTGTAAACAAGGTAGGGATGAGAATGGAGGTAGATGTGAGTGCCGCTGCCCACAGTACTGAGCGTAATTATGCCAAGTTACTGGCCTGGGATGCTTCTGCTCAGAGATAGTTCTCATCAGTGCATCTAGTTCATTGTAGAATTTCAGTGTGAAAATGAATATGTTCCCGTGACCTGTCAGAGGACTCCAGATGGAAGCAGCCTTCTTAGACAGGAGAAATTAGATTAAGGAGTCAGAACTGGTGTGAAAAGAGGTAATATCACCTTCATAAATACATCTGTATTCAGGATCAGTCCAGTGTGAGGCTACTGGAACTGAATGCCACCATTTGTGCTTAGACCTGCTACAATAGCAACCATTAGAACCTACTCCAGGCCTCTGCACTTCCATCTTCAGCATCCCTGTTATCCTCCCAGGTGGCTTAGAGTGTTCATTAGGGACATCAATCTGGGCTCCCCATAGGAGAAATAATGTTTGCTTCATTTATAGCTGGAGCAAGTAACGCAGAACCCAGCTTCGATGCTCAGTAATGATATTGGTAGGCTGAATATGCCCCAGAATGAGGTTATAGTGTCAGTATAGTGGTGAGAGTACAAGCATTTGCTGTATCTTGAAAGGGAGGAAAGGGTGCACATGGAAACAAGTGTTTTGTATTTGGTGTTCTTTATCCATAACACCAAGTGTTCTGGTAGCACAAGCTAACTTGAATTTAGAAATCTGCCTCGAAATCTTCAAAATAGTTTGTCTTTACAGTAGATGAAGATTGCTTAAAGAGCTGAGTTCCTGCCTGGTGGGATGTTTGAGGTTTCAGAATATATATAGTTTATTTTTGTCTTTAGAACAGAGAATCAAAAATGTTTGCAGAAAAAAAATTGAAATGTTTCTCTCTGATGCTATGAGACCAAATATAAGAAAAAAAAAAATCCTCTCCTTTCAGAGAAGAAATGCCGGATGTCTGATGGTGACAATATTAATGACTTTGAAAATGCATTATAAATCCAGGGCAGTATCAACATTGGTATTAGTGGTGGATAAGTTTGTTTAAATAGCATTTAAAGCAGCTTATTCATGAAACACAATCTTTTGGATGTTTAGAAATGTCTTATTATATTATTATGCTTAGAGCTTATTGTTATTATACTTAGAGCTGACCTGTTGCTCATTTAGCAAGAAGTTGTTCTAGCAGTCTGTCCTATTTGCTTGGGAGGAAGGAAGGCTGGCAAAAAGCAGCATTGCCGAAAACTGTGAGGAGGCACCAATAATGCTCAGATGAACACTGAGAGCATTAGGCCCTCTCCATCAGAATGGTGTTATGTACGAACATGTTCCACTGTCAGTTGTAGCCAAAAGAATCCTAGTTTAGTGCCTCTGAACAATGCTGGTACATTTTTTTTTTCTTGCAAAGAACAATGCTGGCCACACTTATCCATGAGATAGTCATTAGTAGTTTGATTAGCATTGTTCTGAAGTATGGTTTTCCAGCCAAAACCTAACAACCTTCCCCTCAGTCCCCCTCTGTGAAACTATGCTAAAACTCTGTAAGGAACAATGAAGTTTTACAATTATTTAGTGAGCACACTTTTGTTCTTTTTGTGTCTGTACAATAAGGGGAAATCTGCAAAGACATGAACGTCCTCATCCCCCGCTAAGTTAAAGAAGAAGCACCAGAGTTTTATTAGTCTTTAATATCTCTTTCTAAGAACTTTCCATTCAGAATTATCAAGATGACCTTATGGCCAAAATGCGCTCTTTCAGCAATGAGGGAGTATTATATTTTAAACAAAAGATACAATGCCATGCTGATTTGCAAGAACCCAGGTGACTCCATGGCTCTGAGAAATCTGCTGTATGTAAGGACCTATGTATCATTTGATGGGAATTTTTTATATTAAAAGCAAGACATAGCTCCAGCTCCTGAACTCAAGAGGCTTGGTGCTGCAGCAAGGGCTTGGTACTGAGACATGTCTGAATCTGAGCTTCATTAGTAGTAGGTGGGAGAAGTGTTCCTTTGCTTTATGAGTTTAGGGTTGATTAGCGTCAGTGATTGCCTCTGCAGCCTGATATTCTATTTCCAAGGTCAGCAAAAGAGGAAAACCACAAAGAGACAAGACTAATGCCTTCTGCAGATTATGCAGTACTTGAGGATTGAGACTTCCCTGCTTTCAGTCTGTGTTACAGAGGTACTAACAATCATCAGCTCAGAAGTATACCTGAGATCTTTCTTACCATTTCTGTAACACTTAAAATGTCTCTTCAGGTCTGCAGAAAATGAAACTTTCTGCCAATGGGGGTTTCCCTCATAGGTACAGATGTATTATACTCTACATTTTTAACCATGTCAGGTGAAGATGAAGGGGGAAAATATAAAGAAAATTTAGCTATTAAAGTTTGCTGCTGTGTTTCAAAGCTGGAATAATTACTGGGAATACTGAAAGACGCACATGACAGCCTACTCTGTATCTGCAATGGTGGTAAGCCCTATGATCATGGCATTGACCACACAGTTGTCACTCAGCAACAGATGCTATCAATTCCTGACTTTCATCTGTCTAGGGACAAGACTTGATACCATGAGGTTAAGGGTTGGAACCTATTGAGGAATATGTAAAACTGTAAAAGACAGTTACCTAAGCTATCGGCAAAACAGTGGTATGTTAAGGCCAGGAGTGACATACCTGGTTTACCCCATCTGTTTCAGGGGAACTGAAAGAATGCATGGCTCTACTCTCTCCATTGTAGTTCTAGTGAGGTTTCCTGTTAACAGGAGAGTGTTTTTCTCCATCAATTTGTGAGACATCACAAAACGGTTCTGTTCTTTCTGTATCCTTCAGTGACGGGAGATAGAGTAGACCTTCATTAATTAACTTCTTTGTAGCTATGTAAAGCTGCATAGAGGAGACATCCCTTCTGGCTGGGATGGGATTTCATCACGGAAATGAGTAAGCTACATCTTTTTCCTTGATGACCTTGCCTAGTCTTTTCCTCTATATCCCTGGTGCAGCTACAACCTGTAGGATCGTGGTGGAGTGTGCATTTTGCTGGCAAAAATCAAGGTGTCAAACGATAGTCGTGGCATTTCACAGAATCACAGAATTGTAGGAGATGGAATGGACCTTCAGAGATTATCTACTCCAACCCCCCTGCCAAAGCACATTCACCTAGAGCAGGCTGGACAGGAATGCATCCCGGTGGGTGTTGAATATGTCTGGAGGAGACACCACAACCTCTCCAGGCAGCCTGTTCCAGGGCTCTGTCACCCTCAGTAATTTTTTTCCGCATATTCAGATGGAGCTTCCTGTGTTCCAACTTGTGTCTGTCCTGTCACCAGGCACCACTGAGAAGAGTCTAATGCCACCCTCTTGATAGATATTTATTCCCTTTAGATATTTAGAAGCATTAATAAGATCCCCTCTCAGCCTTCTCTTTTTCAGGCTAAACAGACCCAGGTGTCTCAGCCTTTCCTCATAAGAGAGGTGCTCCAATCCCTTGATCATCTTCGTAGTCTCTGCTGGACTCTTTCCAGTAGTTCCCCATCCTTCTTGAACTGGGAGGCCCAGAACTGAACACAGTATTCCAGATATGGCCTGACCAAGTCAGAGCAGAGGGGGAGGATGACTTCCCTCGACCTGCTGTCCATGCTGTTTTTAGTGCACCCCAGGAGACCATTTGCCTTCTTGGCCACAAGGGCAAATTGCTGGCTCACGGTCAACTTGTTGTCCACCAGGACTCTTGCTACAGCACTGTATTTCATCCCCAAGATTTTTGTTATGTGTTGCCATTGACCTGGTATTGACTGAAGACTAAGAGTGGTAGATCTCAAAGATAATCTCCTGTGCTCTCAGAAAGCTGCCGTTTCTGTGTTCTCTGACACAGCTTTGGGACATCTCCGGTCACCATCCCTGGCATCACTTCTTGCCTTTAAACCTTAGTCTGGCTAAGGGCTGTGCCATAGTGGATGTCTTAGTATGACATGTTTCAGCAGATGATGAATGCAGATGTCTTAGCATACCTCAGAGATTCAAGTCTGGATCCTTTTCTGACATTCAGTCCTCACAAGTACTTTTAGGCTTGGGAAGGTCTATAGGTAAGAAAAAGACTTGTTTCGCTCAATTTGTAAAACTTCGGTGTAAGGATCAGGACTGTTTTCATGAACTCACAGCAATGCCATATATTTAAGACTGAGGGCTGCAAGGAGGTGCTAGGATTTTGATATAGGGCAAATGATGGCATTGGACATGACCTTCTTAGAAATGGTTTCAAAAGTAATCAAGAGGGAGCAGAAAGTCTAGCTATAATTAGCTAAAGTTTTCAGCTATTAGAGGATGGGTAATGGAGAAGTGAAAGAGAGAGGCAGTAAACACTTATCTCTGCATTTTTTTTATTTTATTTGATTGTATTCAGGCAGAATTATTATAATGATATACATAACATATTGTGTAAGGCTGCAATGCTATCACTTCTTAATGAGGTTAGAGAGGTTTGTTTCTGCTGAAATCCTGCAGAGATGGAAAATGATGGCTGCCTTCCCTGCTGCTGAGAAAAGCTTGCAAACCCTGATAACTGATCTTGCAGTACTCACTTCAGTGCCAGTGTCTTAGTCATGTGTCCTGTGTTGGCAGCCACAGACAATTATTTGATCTGGAAAGCTTGGACAGCACACATGAGGTGTCTGTTTTTGTGGTTAGAACCTGGGTTTTGGCTTGTTGCAATATTAAATTATGAGTATTAGTAATCTTTTGAATCTGCTAAACTGAAAACTTAACCAGCTAAGATCTGGGAGTGAAAGACCACGTGCTGCTAAGGTTTCACTGTGGTGCTATATGGAGTAGGCAAAACAGGGAGCTGGCAACCTGTTGTTGGACTGGGTGTAGGGGCCAGGGTGGGAGGGAAATCACAATTATTTATGGAGCATCACTAGGCTTGAGGAGGTTCCATGACTAAAAGACAACATTACATAAGAGCGATCTACACACTCAAGCCCCTTTCCTGTTTCTGCCTGGACAGGTTGCTCTGACTGATCTAGATTGTAATGAGTGCTTTTGTCTGCCTTTGTATGTGAGTTGTACTTGATCTCTCCAGAGACGCATGTGTCCTAGATATCAGACCTGTGGCCCTGTATGCCTTGTGCATTTGCCCTGTGCATGTCTGAAAACCATCCCTGTCCCTGGATATCTGCCATACCAGCCTGCTTCATGCAGGTGCCCATAAACTGTGAGATTTATATGACTATGTTATGCATAACCAAGCTCCAAATTGTTTAAGGTATGGCATTGTTTTGGCTTGCTATCTTGCATGTAATCTTCAGTGCCTGTAGTTTTATCTGATAATGGCCTGGGATCCTGATGGTCCACATGGCATATACTGCACATAAATGGCCCATATAGCCATGCTGCTTTGATCCAAATTCTTGGTCCAAAGGAAAATGAGATTCCCCTGGGATCACGCTCACAGTGAGACAGATCAGACTTTGTACTCTACAGCTGTGGCCTTATAATGGTCACAGAGATGAAGGCATAAATGTGGCTATAAATGGGGTAAAGGCTAGAAGTACTCTAGAGGTGGTTGTTGTCTATTTTGCAGAAGAGTTGTGCTCTGTGGGTAGTTGAAGGTGGTAGCAGCAGTATCCAGTGAAAAACAGCATTTTTTTCTCCATACAGAAGAGTAGGAAAAGGACCTTGAACTTACTTACAAAGGAAGCGGGACATCCAGAAACATCGCTTCCAAATAGTTCATGACTGGAGATGGGGAAGCAAAGGCCTCCAGCTGGGTGCAAAGGCAATTCAGGGCACAGTGAAGTACACAGATCACATTTTTTTTCCAGAAGTGGGTGTTCTGACTTCATCTGAGATTTAGGCTGAGTTAAGTCTGAACTGCCAAAGCCAGTCTTTGGTCTGTATTACAGATCAGTGACCACTTTTAGGCGATTTCACTCAATTTTCTATCATTTTATGAATCGGACAGTATGATGTTCTCAAGTTATGAACATTTCCCTCACACAAATCTTTTCAGCGTCCCATGAGTTTGTCAATCTGGGCAGAGAGAACTGTTATGATGTCAAAAAGGCACAGCTCTATTAGGCTCTGTTAAAATGGGAAGGGAATTTTTTTCAGCCAATTAGTACTGAAGAAAAAAGCAAAACCCACGTCTTCCTCAAACACAGCACACCATGTACTTCTTATTAAGGACAATACGTGTGCTGAGTGTCACATTTCAAACTTCAGCTGTTATTGCTGTTGCTCTATTCAAAAACAAGTATGGTTAGAATTTCATTACAATGGGAAAAGTGTGTGTGTATATTTGTTTCCCACTGTTCCATAGCACAAAAGCTGTTGGGAATTTGCTCCCATTTTAGCAAGATGTACTGGTGTTGTGTTTTCCTTTATTTTTACCCTAAAGCATAAAAAAGAAAGAGCTTCAAAAGTGGATGAATGTGTGAAACTAAGAGGCTAAGAAAGAAATAATTTTCCAACTTTAACAAGTATTGGTGTTATTCCTGTGATAGTTGGCTGAATTCTTCAGCTAGGGATCTCGAAGTACATAAAATTAAAGATATAATTAGTTTATGTATATCTGGAGGTTCAACTGAGATCTGGCTGTTATGTGATGTAGTATGTTACTTCTGTGAGTAGCTTTGTGGCTTCTGTGTTTCACTGCAGGAATCTTTTTGTGGCTGGATAGGAGGCTTTTAGGGCTCTCTTACATTATTCCAACCACATTATGTAAGGTGAAAGGGTTAGTGTACATGTCTAATTTGACAAGATAGATGAAGTGAAGGAACCAGTCTTTATTGTTGAGATAGGGAAATGAGGTGAAGGAGACATATGCCAAAGATCAGATAGATTAAGGCTAAGAACTGAGGCCATATCTGACAATTCCCTTAATGATAAGAGAAAGTATTTCTGGTTGGTTATGGCACACTAACACAGGTAGTGATGTCTGTAAAGGTTTTTTGGAATTCCCCTCTTTCCTCCCCTGCCTATTCACAGGAAAATGTATTTTCACTAACAATGATTCTGCAGTGCTTTTGTACTATATGTACAGGAAGCTGAATGAGTGTCTGGGGACCTTTTAACTGGATCTATAAAAAGTCTGTGTCAATAAAATCCTGTCAAATCTATCCTTCAGTAGTGTGATTACAGAAGAGGGAAAAGAAAGACGTTGCTCTATGTGACTGCAATATTCCAGCATGTAATCTTCTCCCATGTGGTCATGTTTCCTCAGATAAGAAAAATTGCCGCTCCGGTGTCAGTGGGGATGGGGTCACTGAGTGGGAACAGCAGCGTTTTCATTTTTTTCACAATGGACAGTTGTTTTGTGTGTTTTCCTGACTGGATAAACTATGTCCATGGTTACTGAGCAAAGTTTATTTCTGTAGGAAATAGGTAACCATGTTTGTGCTGTGGGGGTATCAGAACACAGAGGATTTGAAAGGAAGGGTCCAGAGGTCATCAGTAGAGGGGATATGATGAGGAAATGCAATGAGATATATTGTGTGGATTCTGGCATATACTTCATGGGATGCTTCCTTTCAAGCGGTGGTGAGCAAGAGAGGGGAATAGAAGCTCTTTGATTACATAGCAGCAGGATAAATTCATTTCAGGGCCAGCTCTTCACCTTGTATAAAACAGTGTAACTGATTTATGCCCACAGAGGATTTGGCTTGAAGCTTTAATTGCTTTCTTGGCTAAGTTCTGTTTTCCTTACATGTGCTCAGACTACCAAAAGAGTGTTAAATGTTACGTTTCACCAAAACTTGTTGCTCCTGCTACCTTATTTGTTCATTGTGTTCTCTTGAAGTATTGCTGCAGAGTAACTTTATTTCATAGTTCAAATAAAAAAATGTGGCCAGAACTACAAATGGCTTTGTGAATGCCAACAGCATTCTTAAATTGTCCTTTTGTTAAGTGACCAGTGGAATGCTGACAGGCTATAAACATAGAGTTAATCTTACCAGATAATTTATGCCATTGGTACAGTGTTTGTATCCTGTGTTTCCGCATTCATCTTCAGGTTTCCACATTGCTTCAAGTATAAGGTGCGCTGTGACCTTGTGTAACTTTATTGCCTAGAGCACCAATTAAACCATAACTGCAGCTCACGTAGGTGTGAGGTTAAAGCTGTGTGTTGCGGAGAGTGAGAAGCGTTGTCCAGAACAGACTAAAGACCCTGCCCGAGGAACAGGATGGAAACTCAGGCAGTTGGTTTCTGCTGAGTGTGTTGCAGTTATCCTGTCTAAATTTAGGATCTAAGGCCCTTCCAAATTAACATCTACTTGAACTGGATTTACTCTTGAATACTATGTAACTCTTAGAAGGAGAAAGCCATGATACTTTCCCCAAAGGGCTGACAGTTTAAAATACCAATGGCAAACAAATAGCGCACAGGAAAAGCGGTATTTTGAAATCGCTTTGGTGGGTAGGAATCAAATGCATAGACAGACTGAATGATTTACAAAGGATCAAGATGTAGGCTAAAAAATGTGAAATGTGGAGTTAAACTGAAATTTCAGGACAGTGCCTTATTGGCAGAATGCAAACTACTTTTGTTTCACTGTTGCTTTGTGCTTATGTGCATGAGTGTATCCATATTTTGGTTATCCTTGAATCATAATCAAATATTCAGGTTAGAAAAAATGGCTGTTGCAAATTCAGATGTGACTGTACCCCTGACTGCTTGTTACCACATTTCTGAACCAGGTGGTGGAACAGGATGCAAGAAAGTGCCTTTTCTGCCTCCATGCAGAAGCCTTCTGTGTCTGGTTTAGCAGGGAGCTGGTTACCTAAGGGTGGCAGGCTGATGTTGTGGTGGAGCAAGTGGAAAAGCATTCATCAAGACCATTTCCATTATAATATATGCTATGACCTTGTACAACAGGCTAGAAAAAAAAATTACTTACTAGAAATCTCATCATTACTTTCCTCGTATCCCCCAAAGGATCTCAAAGGTTTTGGATCTTTGAGGTCTGTCTAGAGGTGGTTAGAAAGGTGTGAAATTGTGCATTACACTACACTCATAGTAAGAGATCATTTTTGTATGGGTAACGTACCTATCTGAACTGGAGCAGACTTTTCGTGCTACCTTTTCTCTTATTGGGTGCATATTCTTGGTATTGGGATACTGTAATGCGATCTGGTACTCAACAGTTTGTGATGTACAATCAATTCACTACTCATAGTTGTAATAATGGCTCATAGTTGTGGCATGTTTTTATGTAGCACAAGAAAGTCATTGATGCTGCAATGAAGAAAGCGAAATTAGGAATTAGAGTAATTTTTTGGCTTGTGCAGTCAATCTGAGGAAAGCAGAATGACTGGACCACCTGTCAGTGGTAAGCCTTTTCCTTGACTGACACACTTAGGGGCAATGTCAGCTGAAGCTTGGTGTGGGCTGAATATGGAAGGACTGATGATGATTTGTATTACATATCATGGATTTGCTGCAAATAAATAATGGGTGATCAGCCCGGGGTGGAGGCAGCTTTAAGGGTGGACCAACAGCAGCCCTTCAGAGCCTGTTGGAAAATTATCAAGAGGGTGATGCAAGGCTGTGCACAGCAGCACATGGTGGGAAGGTAAGACCCAACAGACATTTATTAAAATAAGAGGGAAGAAAACTGTACATATGAAGGAATGTTTTCTCCATGAGGGCATTCAGTCAGTGGAGCAAGCCACCCAGAGGGGTTGTGTGGTCTCTGTACTCGGAGGTTTTCAATACCCGGTTGATCACAGCTCTGAGTGTCCTGGTCTGACCTCATAGCTGAGCCTGCTTTGAGGAGGAGGTTGGACTAGAGACGTACTGAGGTACTTTCTGACTTAAAATATCCTCTGATCCCTTTACAACTTACACAACAGAACTTTACCATGCAGTTTCTTGAGGAAGCAGATACATTTTGTTTTAGTGGAATCATACATCTCTTAGAAATTATTTCAGCTTTGATGAAAGAATTCTATCCTGTTATAATTATTTTGTTAATTATGCTTGTAATTTACAAAATGGATGACAACTTAACTCAAAACTCTCCATTCCAAAACTCATAATAAAACCAGAAACCACCTGCCCCTTCTGTGCTTTTCTTTTTTCCTGCCCTTCCTCTCCAGAAAAAGCCCCCAAATAGAAGTGAAAAAAATCCTGTGATTATTAGGTGACATACCAATATAGAGAACAATATTTTTTGGTACAATCTTTGGTTCCATTTCAGTGTTTTTAGTTTGTGTCCTTAAATTAAGGATGATGTTTTTGTTCATATTCAAAGAAGGTTCTACTAAGTCACTGGGGTAATAAGAGTGAATTAAGGGCCACGTGGGACACATTATTTTTCAGACATACATTGGATTGGCAACTGGAAGTTCCCATCATGTGATTTTAGGGGTTAACATTCCTTAATAACCTTTTTTTTTTTTTTTTTTTTGTCTGCAAAAGTCATACAGGAAAAGACTTATATATTCTTAGAAATGCTGTATTATATTCAGAAATGAAGTTGCAAAAAAAATACAAGAGAAGAATAAATAGCACAGCATTATTCCAAGATATCTATTAGGAATTCTCTGAGCTAAATCCATGCTAGAAATTCAAGCATGTTTTTTGTTTGAATCTTTAAATGATGTAATGCACATGGCTCAGTTTTTATTCACCATGTACAAACTTGGGTATATATTCAAGTCATGAGTGAGAGTATAAGGTTTTGAAATCTTTGGCATTGTTTTTGGCATTTAACTGGAAGAAGATGATGATAGGAATCACATTCACATGGTATTTGAAAAAAGAATAGGGTTATAACATGCTGTCAACTCTGCCAGCTTTATTTACCTAACTCTTCAGATAGTATCACTGATATCTCAATAGGGCTATTAATATGATAAAGGAGGATTAAGGCACGTAATGGTGGCTGAAGTAACTTAAATTCAATTTGTTTGTCCCTACACCATGAAATAAATTCCTCTTTAACAAAGGCTCATCTTCTGTCTCTTTTTTTCATTCTCAATGGTAATGTACTCCAGCTGTAGTAAGGTATTTAGCAGTGAAACACAAACACCAGTAAGGAATGAATTAATCTCGTATAGATTAGTTGTCAAAAAGTTGCACCTACCTAAACAAATTGCTTTGGCTACTCCCAAATTAAGGCAAACAATATGTGTTCTATCAGAGCTGTTCATTCCATTATAGGAATATCTACTTGACTAACTTAAATTTTGTTCGCATTTTAGTTAGTTAATGCTAAATGAGATGAGCTCCACTCTTAAGCATGGTAGATTTTCTTCTTTTGTTTGCAGAAGTGGTCATGTTTATATATATTGGCCTTTCTAGGTGGAGTTGAAGTAAATTAAGAATGGTATTCCAGTACTCAAAAATAGCCTGTGAGGCATTACTGGCTATTTTTCTTTGAGTATTTGAAGAAACCTACATTCTCCCAGCTATTAAAAATAATATTTTCATTCTCTAAAGTGGCAATCTTCTGTTGCAATTTGTATATTATGTAGCAGATTCATTCCTGCTCAACAGCTTTCTGAGATGTCATTTACTGTGCCACAAAGTGGGATGCAAGCCAGCAACGTGAACAACATAAAATAATGATAGTGTGTACAAGGCTATCAGTAGCACACCTTCAGCTCAAATATTTACTGTATGCAATGTTTTGGTCCTGAAGTGCACAAAGAACCTTTTGTCCAGAAAGCCAATAGAAAGCATGGAGAATCTCTTTATATTTTCTGCAGAAGGCACTGAGATTAGCCAGAGCAGAAAAATACCAGAGTCAGTCTTGATTATGCAAACATTAATTTGGAACAAAGATTTTGCTTTTATAGCTCTATTTTTTTAAACAAGTACACTGTTTCTCAGAAATAAGAGAAGATCTCAAACCCAGTTGCAGTCCTAAACACATTTTTGCACCAGTTTCCTCAGTTTCTTGGCTGCGTATTTAAGGTGAGCCTGTAAACCAGGGATTACTTAGCCCAGCAAAGACAAAGTGACATTAAGGGTGGTAAAGCTATGCAGTCAGAATTGCAGCTGCAGAAGTAATACACCTGATGTGTTCTTTGTTCTAAGATCTGAAAGGGTTTGATATAAAATGGTTTCATTGTTAGTTATAAAATGAGTTAGGAAGGGCTAGTTATAAAATCTTGCAGTGCTGACTGTGATGAATATGCTGCTTCAGTGACACTAGCACTGAGGGAAGTATTTTTTTCACCAGATCTCTATTCTCAGTAGGAAATATCTGAACCTTGCTCATGGTCAAGTGGCTGAGAAACACAAATAACTTTCTTTACACATAATAGACTAGTTCTACTAAGTTACTTTTTTAAACATCTCTCCAGCCCAGTTTGTGCTTGAAATAAGGTGAGGTCCCCTCTTCTATGGGACCCCTGTATCTGACAGATGAAGCAACACTGGGGTTCCTTAGCATTGTATTACTTGTGTTTGACTTATTTGCAGAACTTCAGTCCCCTGATTTATATTACCAGTAGGTCCAGCTTTCAGCAGACTGTGCTGGCTCTTCAGATGTTTTAAATGGAACAATGCATTATTCATATGCCATAATATGAATTCATGGCCCTTCCGCAAAGGAAATTACTTCTACCTACTTCTAAGACTTGTCCCATTCAAGAAAATTAAACAAAGCACTCAGAGATGTTTTTTAATTGCTTACGACTCAGTTGAGAAACTTCTAAGAATGAGTTTCTTTTTGTAATGTAACTTGAGAGCTCATTCATTGAATGTAATTATGCTGTATGATGGATTGGGACGTATAAGTGGAGAGCTAAATAAGATGGAGATGACAAAATAATGGTAATAAAAATAATAGTGCTTGGGTTATGTGATACTTCCTGACAGTGTACATCACTACACTGTCACTGTCTTTGAATATTAATGTAGCCTTGTGGCTTCTTCCTGTAGCATATATTTAGCAAATGGCTTGCATTGTCTCTCTTAGGGACTTTAGTGTACAAATGGCTTGGCTGCAGGCTTTGGAGCTCTTTGGAGAGGTGGGAATGAGAAGGCCTTTCACCCTCTCTGTGGAGTGACTGCAGGTCTGCATCTTTGGGGTCAATGCGCTGCTCCTCTACTCTGTGAGACTGGGTGGGATCTGTGAGGTCCTTGTGAGTGAGGGAGACTAGCCATGCCTCTGCTCTTGCCCTGCCTGGGGGCTCAGCTGGAGTCCAAGACAAAGCCTCCAAAATGCTGGAAAGGCCGCTGGGTGCAGACTCATGCGTGTAACACCATAGTGACCCAGATAAGGCATTGAAGTTGTTTACCACTAATGAAACCTCCATGACTTTTTCAATAGCAGTGTTAGAAAAGGCCTTTATAGATTCTTTAACACAAAGCAAACACATCTTAACAGTCACATGAATGAGTGTGTTTGCCTGTCTAAATTGCTGTATGGTACCAGGGCTGTTCCTGTTAATCTGTAACTAGGAGGGTGGCTGGAGAAGAATTGCTTTGCCACCTCGGTGAAGCCCTTGCTGTGGCCTGTATAGGAGAGCAGCCCACACTTTTGTAGAAAGTAACTAATGGAGGTAGCTGAGGTATATCTTCAAAGAGAGAACAAGAGCACTACTGAACATGAGATATGTGGGGAGGAAGGGCTCATTGCTAAACATTTTCTTTTCTGAGTGCTAACTTTCGCTGTAACTTAAGAAACCAGACTACATGTGCTTTCCAGACTCCCTGGTTTTGTCTAGTAAGATGAATCCAGCCTTTCCCACTCTTCTGTTTCTCTTTTCCCACCCTATTCCAGATGTGCAGGCCTGCATAAACCAGCAGGATTCCAATTATAATGATACTTTCCCATTCACTATTCATCCAGTTTTTTCTTGATGTGAAAATGAAATGTGACCCAAAATAACCCAGTTTCAGGGAGGGGGACACGGACAGAATCTATCATTATGTACATGCAATTTATTTTTCCATAGTGTTTTTTTAAATTTTATCTTTTTTTTTTCTCTCCCCCCTCCCCCCCTCAAGTACTACAACAAAACAAAACCCCACAAATAGGAAGAACAGAAAACTGGATGTATGTGGGAGACTCCTATTCAAACCAATGGCATCTGAGGACAGGAATTATCTCCTAGATGGAACAAATGAACAATATCCTGATACATAATGATTACTAATTAATAAAAACAATATCAAGACCCATAGTGATGAGACTCAGAAAAATGACTTCTGCAAACAATACCAGCATTCTTGCTAGGAGGATACGAATGAAAAATAAGAAATATAAAGAGCAAAACCTTTGATACTAAGTCCTGGAATAAAATTTCAATTTACTTCAATAGTATTTTTCCAGAATCACGGGAATATAGAATAGCATAGAATAACTGAAAAGTAAGTATTATGGTATCTACTCTACTTTTAATACTGACTGGGGGATTTTAGTGCTGTTCTATTTTTCCTTTCCTGGTAAGTTGTGAGAGCAAAAAGAATGCATTGCTTTTGTTGTGCATTTTGTACATCAGAACCAGGATATGTATTTTACAGGCTAAACAAACAACATTCAGAGGCAAGCTGAAGTCAGGAGTGTAAATTTCTCTCAGCTCCTGTGCACTTTCCAGAAAAACAAAGAGCAGTTTTTACAGAGTGAGACATGGTATTTTGAGGCTGAATGAAAGTATGAGGACTTCGAAAGAAAGACCAGAAAGACCTAAGAGAAGAGAATAAAGAGCCTGATATAGCCAGTGGTCGTGTATCTGCAGAAAAGATTGAACTGATCGTTTAACATCAATTTGAAGAAAGCATGGCTGGCTTTCTTTGGCTTTCTTTTACTTTTATCTGAAAAGCTCCCAGCAGTGCTTTCCTAAAACATTTTTTTTTTGCTGGAGACAAAATCTATATAAAGCTTGTTATAAAAGATTCAGTGGGGAAATTGATTTGATTTTTGTTGCTAAACAATCCAAGGTTAAAGGAGTTTTAACTCAGTTACTGTTCTGACAATTAAACTCACCAGGATAAATAAGAATGTGCTGAACTGTCTGAAGAAACCATTTTCAAAATCAGCTGTTTCCAATGACACTGTCTCTCAGGTGTGGAGAGCACCTGTCCTGTGCTAGAGCTAATTGCTAGTTTAAGGTCAATGCAAAGGTTTCAGGAGATCCAGAGGAGAAAGTAGTGTCCTATTGTAAAGCCTAATGGATCCAACCAATCTCTCAAAACAAGGAGCTCCAGGCAAAGTTCTCAACCTGATTACCCCATTTCTGCTCCTCAGGAGGTCTTGGCCCTTAAACAAGATTAAAACTCTGTTCAAAGAAACTGTCACATATCTATTAAGTTCAGAAATTTGTAGATCTTAATCATTTTACACACTTTGGTCTCATTTCTCTTTCCATCACTGTAAGCTGCTGAGGTTTTTAATGATTACAGCTGGTCTCAATAAGGGTTATGTAGTACCTCTGAAAAATTGGACCCTAATTACTTTATGCTTCAGGAACATGCAGAGTGTTACTCTGTGACAGTGGTGGAAGGTAAGGATGCTTTTTCTTTTTTTTTTTTTTTTTCTTTCTTGATATTTACTTAGTCACATACTTATTATTTGCACATTCTATTTCTCATACATTTGTAATAAAAGACTGTATAATCTTATGATAGGGGGAAATCGTGTAGTTTGCTGCATACCTACAGACCTGTTCGCAAGTTACCAAATGTTTTAATAAGAGTGCCTTGCTTTGTCAATTCTGACCACAACACTGTAAATTCCAAATAACTTCATCTTCATCCAAACAGCTTCAAATAACTGACATCTTCTCCTAAAATATTTTCTTTGTAAAATACTGAGGTATAGTTGGGAATTTTTAAATGCTCTTCTGTTCACTAGTCTCATTGTCCAATTTAATTATAATCAGTGCCTTCAGCAGTTTAAATGATTCAATTTTTGCAGAACCTGATGTTCTGACCAGAGCAGAGGCATAGCCCGTCATATACATTCTCATGGGCGTATAGATTTAATAGATTTGTTTGAAATATGGCTCTTTACCATTAACACAAACACTGGACTCAGAAGGTGTTATTCATGTGAAAATTCTTGTTTACACCAAAGGAGATTTCCTAGCACAATGCTGATCTTTAAATCTAGAAGTACCTGAGATTTGCCTTGTAGCACTTATTCAAGGAACTCAATAGCAAAGTATGCTTTCTGAATTCTCAGCAGCCGTAAGAGTTGCCTGTTGATATTACTTCTCGCTCCTTCTCAATGAAAGCTGATATTCTAATTTTTCTTAATTTTTTTGTAGATTAGGAAAGCAATATAAAGATACCATAGGTGAGAGCAGAAAGTTACAAAGGAAGACTCTTGGATCTTCATGTCTTCAGCCTCCATCTCCTGATACATACCTTTTTCCTGTGCTGGCCGAGAGTACCAGCCCAGGAGGTCTTATTGTCATAACAGTGCTGAGCTACCTTACGGAATGTAAATAATATAAGTTCATTCTTTCATTCATCCCACTGAAAACTTTCTTCCAAAATTAAATGATGGAACTTCTACCATGATGGTTACAAGCAGGTGAAACTCTACTGAACTCAGGAGTTTTTGGTGTCTGACAGCCAGTGGGATAAGAGAAAAATCAGGCTCACAAATTCTGCTTTAGAAGCCTGGTTAAAACAAAATAGTCACATTTAAAAAGGCTGAGCACTTGACAAGATTTTAAACAATTAGGCAACCAGCAATGGCTTCTGATCCCATGGAAACGGCTGTAGAAAAAAAAGGCCTTCCTCCATTGAAAAGCGATTAGTTTAAAGCATTCTGTCCCATTTTTGGCAGTTTGATGGCAGTTTCCATGGGGATGGGAGTAGAGGATTGCTGAAGTGCTATCATAACTCCTGCAAATGACACAGATGGGGGTTAAAAATGTAAATTATATTTCAAAGGCACCTGTAAATGTATTGATTTTGGGAGGAGGAAAAGGGAAAGACAACAAAATGTTTTTTCTCTTTCTCCATCTGAAATACATCTTTGATGAATTACGCAACAAGTCGGAATAAAGAAATTATATTTTTGGCCTCTCATTCATAGTTCTGCAATGTAGTAATATTTACGGCTTTGAGAACATGGGGTATTGAGGGGTGTCTAATTTCTTCAAAAGTAGATACTGTTATGCTCATTTTATAAATTGGAGAGCTGAGTCAGAAAAAAGGTTAAGTGGCCAAAAGACATGGGATTGGGGATATTGCTGAAAAAAAAACCAGTCTGCTTGTTTCTAAAGCCATGGGTAGGTGACTGTACCACTCAAATAACAACTTTTTTACCTTTTTTTTTTTTTTTTTTTTTTTTTTTTGTTTTTTTTTTTTTTTTTTTTTTTTTTTTTGTTTTTTCCAGGCCTCCCATCTCGGGGCCCAGAGGCCACCAACAAGTGCCAGTGTCCCTGCCTGTTCCCAGCTGCCTGACCCTCAGGGCTCCCCCATCCTGCCAACAGCCCAGGATCCCATGTCAGCCCCCAAGGCCATCAGCCCTTGCACCAGTGAGGCCACACTGAGACTCCAGCTCCCCTTGTTCCAGTGAGTCCAGGCAGGTGCTGATGGCCTCAGGCTGGGCTAAAATGGAATCCTGGACCACGGGCAGGGGTGTGGAGGCCCTGGGGGGGCTAAGGCAGGGTCAGGCACGGCTGCAGGTGCCCACAGAGACTGGTCCTCTGGTGACAATCAGTGACAAGCGCAAGAGTTTTCTTGGGAGCTGATTTTTGAAGCTTTTCAGCTCTTGCAGTCCCAAAACAGAAAGGTAAATCTTGTAGCTTCTGGAAATGATTTCAAATTGAGTGCTGCACCCTGGCAGCTTTCTAACATCTCACCCGTCTGCCATGTGGGGAAATGATGGCACTTGAACCCAGTGCTCTCTCTGTTTCAGCTGACGGTTGGGCCTGAAACCTGAAGGGTGTGAATTACTTGTGCTTTGATAATTTTTGCACTCAGTCAAACAGATACCTAAAGGGATTTTTTTTTTTTTTTCAGAGGAGGAGGGGAGACTTGGGAGGGGAGGAAGAGAGGACAGGATTCTCACGGACCCAAGCTGCGAAAAGGTCTTTTCATCACCCTTCTGTTTCTTTGTTATTCTAACTGGCAACATCGAGGACATGGTTTGTGAATGTTGAATTGTGGAGTATCTGCGTGGAGATTAAAATCTCTTCAATAGATTCACGACGTGAAAAAAAATGACTATGTGGATTGCTCATGGAAAATCTAATTTTAAACAGTGTTGCTTAGCTGTGATTTGTTGGAGAGCTGCATGGCATCGTTCCTCTGGTGTGATGTGATGAACATTGAGGTGCTACTACGTATTCTGTGCTAGCTCATAATTTCCTATGAAGGACATAGGATGCACTCAAGAATAGATATACTGGCCTTTTTTTAATGTTGTCTCAGTACTGCATTATGCAAATACAGTGGTTTTTGCCTATGAGTATGTGTGATAAATACACAATTTTGCTATTATTAGTTCCAGTTTCTTTAAAAAAGAAAAAATCTTGTCAATTTTAATACATGTCAATTTTTCTTTACTTTTTTAACTTGTGCTGTTGAACTCTTTACAGTTACAGCTGAATTTAATTTTAATTCCAAGCTGACTCCTAACCTAAATAACATTTAGTGCATTTCTATAATCTGCCTAAATCTATTTAAACGAGGAAAATATTCTTTCCACTGTCATATTCAGATGGGAGAAGACATCAATCATTTCACAAGTGGTAAGAAACTGAAAAAAGAAAGGTTTAAAGGTGAACACTACATAATTACTTAGTGCATGACTCTTGACGTGAGTGATTTGTGCCTATTCATTTTCAAACCTCCATCTGTAGTTTTGTGAATTGATGAAGAGTCAGCTTTGTTAGAATTGCTGAATCAGTCTGTGGAAATGTTCAAATCTGAATCTTAAATTTTCTGCTTTGCTTTTTGGATAGGTATTTTAGTAACAGAAGAGCTCTTTTATCAAATATTTTATGTAAATTGTATAGTTTTGGTCTGCAATAAATGGCACAAATGTTGCCTAAAGAAATGCCTGGTCTCACAGAGAAATCCAGAAATTTCAGGAAATCTGCAAAGAGGATAATCACAAGTTGAAGTGCAAGGACTGCATTAGGGTGAAAAACATGGAGACCAGCTGTGTTTGGAAGAGCTACAGAAAGGAAATAAAGCCATTAATATTTTCAATGGCTGAGAATGTCTAAAATCTGATAATATACCTTGGTGGCTATTTAAGTGAAAGCAAATATTTAGGCTCATTTTCAGTTAATTTCTAGGCAGAGTGGAATTGCTTATGGTGACACCACTACCTATAAATGGTGCTGCGTTGTCAAATAAATGGAATATTAGTTTATGCTATATCTTCAAAATATTTTAATTATGTTCACTGTTGACTGAAAAAGATCAAAATTGAAAATTAATTATGACCCTCTCATATGAATATTAATAAAGAGCTTTCAAAACCACACTGAAATTGTTGTGACTGGACCTCAGTCACAACAGAAAATTAAGCTCTGCTAAAATAAGTTTTTAGTTATTTACACTGCTGAAAGAAGGGCTAATGCAATCAAATGATTTGCATGAATGATTTAAGACTAAATTGTGTTACATTTTTACTGCACTTAGCTTATGTAAAATTTAACATTTTTGAAAAGAGAAGAATGATGTTCTTAGAGCCTATACTGATTTTTTTTTTTTGGCTTTGTTCTGATACTTGTACTAGAGAGTCCACTGTGAACAACTGAGAAACTTCTGCATGAACTGCAGCCCTATGGCAAATATTTGTCTTTATTGAGCTATGTGAAATGATCTTCCAACTCACTCTGTAAAGAACAAGTTGTCTTTTTAGGGATTGGATGTCTGTGGGATGTAATCTTTAGAATCGCTAGTATGTCTGTGATCTGTGAACGGAATGCAATAAGGTAACAATTCTTTGCTCTGTATTTTCAGTACATTGGGCCAGTAGACTCTAGACACTATGCAGAATCTTTCCCACAGAAAAGCGTGCAGGATAAATTTTCAAATACTAAATGATTAAGCATACAGGAAAATCCTGGATAAACTAATTTTAAGTCAGACTAGCGCTATTATAGAAATTATTTCTTCCTTCTTTTCTTTTGCATTTCAGTGGCACTTTGAAAATGAGTTCATAAAGTAATTTAGAATAATCAGTTTTTAAGGTACTGAAGTACCTTAAAGTGTAAACTATTCTTTTGGAGAAGTACTTTTGAATGAATTTCAGGCAACAGTTCTTTGTAAGGGGGGGGGGAGGGGGGGGGAGGAATGAATATAAGCTATTTCCGTATCCAAATGTAAAAAAATAGAAGTCTGGGGTAACATCAAGATAAAAGAGTAAAATTTGAATGATGTAACTAGATAATTGTGTTATATTTCAGGTGTGCAAGTTACTGTATTGATGCAGATGATGTAAGTATTTTTTATTTTTATGTTAAACAAAAGTGCACTGAAATTCTACACTGAAAATAAGGTGACAGTGTTTATATTTTATTTTGACCTTTAAAGACAAAGACAGACAAGAAAATAATAAAATAAGGGAAAGTTGTTAAATTCTGTGTTTCTATTAGTGTGATTCTTACCGAATCACAGAATTATATGGGGTTGGAAGGGACCTCTGGAGATTATCTAGTCCAACTGCCCTGCCAAAGCAGGTCCACCTACAGCAGGTTGCACAGGAACTTGTCCAGGTGGGTTTTGAATGTCTCCAGAGATGGAGACTTCACCACCTCTCTGGGAAGTCTGTTCCAGTGCTCTGCCACCCTCAGAGTAAAGAAGTTCCTCCTCGTGTTTAGATGGAACTTCTTAAGTTGTGCCCATTTCCTCTTGTCCTCTCACTGAGCACCACCGAAGAAGGACTGGCCCCATCCTCTTGACAACCACCCTATAAGTTTTTATAGGCATTGATTCTATCTGATTTTGTTTTCCCACTGTCATTGTTTCTTGTCCCCTGGTTTTCACTTTATAATTATCTTCTTTCCAACCGAAAAAGGATTTTTTTTCTGGAATTCTTAGATTTAAATGTAAGAGACTCTAAAGACAGCTCTCAAGAGTGGAAAGTACTTGCAGATCTCCTGATTTATTGTTTGAATGTAAAGATTTATTTGCAAACAGCAAGTTACTCTTCAGTATTATTCTAATTAAAATAAGCTGAAAGTTACAATGTTTAGAAATGTAGAAAGTAAATAATCTATGTATGCATAGACATGTGTATAGTCAGCATATGTATTAATTTCTTCATCCCAAAATATCAGAAGGATCTTGGGCTCTGAGACTTGCTTATTAAGGGCAATGAGAAGCACAATGAAAAACTTCATTGGTGACTTCATATGATGAATCCTAGTACTTGGTACAATCCATCACTTATGGAAACAATGTATGAATAGCTGAGTGACTCTTGGTGCAGTAAACTTTGTGTACAGAAATTTCTAAATATAGATGTAGTAATTTGGAGTCAGTTACTGTCAGTCAAATCAATATAGATATTAAAATGTCTGAATGTATTTTTGATGATCAAAAATAAGAGCAGTTACTGAGATTTTTAGCAACTACGTGATTCACTTTTAAGAAACTGTGTGACTATTCATCCATGCCTTAGTAGTCTGTGATAGAAATTGATGTGACTGTTCTGATATCTGCATCTCTATATTTAATATCTATACCCATACACACAACACATTTTTCTGGCCTAAAAAAGAAAGGCGTGTGGTGGAAAGTGCTATCTATTGCCATATCCAAAGCTGGGAGTGCATTTTGAGCAGCTGACATTTGCCTTCACATGTAGTAAATTCTGTCTTGACTGTACAAAGCAATAGAGAGACCTCGTGTGCATTAACATATATTTTACCCGTTTTAACTTATTTGTTTTAGTACCATGTCAAGCAGTCAGAGTTGAACCTGTGACTGTATTTTATTAACACTGTGATTTTTGGGGGCTGAAAATGCAGTAATTATGATGAAGTTTAATCATAATATAAGCCCAGTATTCTCACAAAAACTCTACAGGAGTTTAGTATAAAAGGAGAATGGGGAGAATAGACACAGAAGGCAGAGCAATATATAACCGCTTATCATTCCCAGTGATTTTCTCTGTACATGCTAAACACTGGTTGTGTGCTACGTACTCTTCTGTCAGATCAGACTGACATATGGGATGGGGTAAAAGTCAGGAGAAAGGTTATTCTACAAGCTGTGAAACAGTTCTGCTGTTGCTGAGGAAAAGAAAAAAAAAGTGTTAGCATATTTAGAGGAAGCTTTCATCCTAGGGAAACGCCCTAGTGTGATTTTGGTGGAGTATAGATTAATTTCCCTTACATCTGTTTCAATATTTTCAGTGACATGCCTATTAATTATAATATCTATTTGTTGCACTAGCACTTTTCAACCTCTAATGTCCACCATAGCCCATCTGCTCCACCCACAAAACCAGAGTCCAGAATAGTGAACTGACTGTGTCACAGTTGCTTCCCTAGCAGTCAGATGTCATCTAAAATCAAAATGTTTGGCTGTCAGTGGCCTTTTTAACCAGATAGTCCTTCAGAGAGAATAAGCTAAACTGCCCTGTTTGCCCGTGAAAAAGATACAGCTATTGACCTCAGACTAGAAATGTTCATTTAGTTAAACCATGGTATTTGGAAGCAATATTCTGACATAACTAGAATCACATTCTTTTAAAAAATAAAAGTGAAAATAAAAAAGGTTTTTAAGTGAAACCAAGCCCAAGCAGTTTACCATGAATGTTGTGTTCCATTCTGGGCCTCATATTAACAGGAGGTGCAGTCAACCTCAAGGGAACTCTTACAGGAATAACACAGGTATTACAAATGTCATGATGGGGTGAAAGAGAAAGACCAGCTGAGACACAACATAGCAGCTCAAAAAACATTTTTAAAGGCTAAAAATTCAGAGCAGGAAGAAACATTACTCCATGTAGCTCACAAAGTGTAAGGCATATGGACTTTTTCATCCCTTTTTCAACTAAGCAAATTTTCAGTGTAAGTTGGTGTTCTCCTGGGATTCTTTGGATTTTTTTTGTTACTAGGCCTGGCATTGTCAATTATTATGCCACCCGCGCTCCAGCAGGGCAGGTCAAGCTTCTAAAATCAGGTATGTTCAGCTCCGTAAGAATGGAAATAAGAAAATCTCTTGTAAGAGTGAAAAGCAGAAGAGTTCTGTTTACAGAGCTGTGAGAGTGTGTGCACAATGCATAGGGAAACACTTACTGAAAGGAGCCAAGCTTTAAGGCTGGGAAAGCAGGTAGATTAGATGGTTTTAAGAGGTCATTTCACCTCTGTCTTGTCACGTAATATCTAAAATTATGCCTGTGCTTTTACAAAGACAGGTAGTAATGCCTGCATTTAAGTCAAGAAAAGTCACCAAAAACCCCCAAAAACCAACCAAAAAAAAAAAAAAAAGGTTGAAGAGCTGCAAGACAAAACTTTGTAGTAAAAATTTGCACTCTAAATCCCATCAGAACCAGGACTCCAGGCTTGCAATTATAGGGAGCATTTCCATGAGTTGTGGCCCCAAGTTCATATTTCAGTTTTTATTCCACTGCCGTGTAATGAGGAATAAAATCTGTCTCCTGCCAACACAGCTCTAGGGGACAAATACTTGCTCTTTCTATCGTTTTAGGACTGCTGCTGTTGCCCTGCCTGAATTTCCCATAAGGAACTTGCTTTTCTCTCTTTCCTGCTGTATTTGCAAACAAATCAGTCAAAAATCCATTATATACATTCCTCATTTCTAGTGACTGTATACTGACTACAGTATAATTAGAAGGTGCTACTGACCGGATCCTGGAATTGTTTTATATTCACCTTGTACAAGGTGTAATTCATTTGGAGAGTGTGATCCAGCCTTTATATTTCCTCTTGCCTTCTTCCTGCTCTTGCTAACCGCTATCTTCAGTTGAGAAAGCTGTGGAATTTGTGTGGGGTATAGAATATACAATGTTGTGGGTTAAGAGATTTCCTGGTAAGTGAGAAATTTGTTTTGTTTTCCAGGAGGGAAAGTACAAATGTACTTGAACTGCTCTGACTCCAGGATGGAAATCACCCATATTTCTGTTTATGAGGCGCTTTTATGAGCAGCAAGCAGATATGATTTTTAGTAGGAAATAGAGATACAAGGAAAAGATTTCTTGTAAATGTAAAGCCTGAAGAAATACAATCACATAATAGGGATTCATTTCTTAAAATGTATCCATGCTCATGCTGCAGACACTCTTGCCGTTTCATCACTTTACATACAGAGGTTGAAGTGGCTTCTACATGATTAACCATAAAAGAGAGGCTCAGTTAATTTGTCTCACAAATACATTTTTTTTTCTGCAAGGACTCATCAGAGCTTCATAGCACTAACATTAATTATAATTCTTAATGTGTTAAAAGAAATTGTGGATTTATCTGTGCACTAATCAAATTCTCCAAATAGTGACTACTGTGAATTGAAAAGTTTAAGATCTAAAAGGTGTTTGGCAACTTGAGGTATATCTGAACCCTCGCTTCCCCCTTCTCAGCACTGGTTCACATAGTATATTTGTTTTGCGCATTTATGGTCTTGAAACAGAGGGGGAAATACAACTGAGTAGGAGATGATGTCAGCCTCTGTTATCAAAAGATACAGTGAGTATGTGTGTGTGTTTGGAAAAAAGGAAAAGATACTGGCTTTGAACCCAAGTAAGACAGCTGTGTCTGCCATGCCGTTACTGTTGCTGGATCAGTACTGAGAGGAAAAAACCCAATCCTTTGGACCCTCTGCTTCTGCAGCTGTCAGACAAAGGTCTGAGTTTCCTGCAAACACTGTGAAGACAGCATCTCTCAAAGGGACTAGGGAATGCTTTATAAAAGCAGAGAGATGGAGGGGAAACCTCTCCTTTTCTCCCTCCCATCTACAGGGCACTCATCCACTGGTGTGCCAGGAATGAAGTGATTTTCTGTCTGCTCTGCCTATACAGCCTCATTTCCTGTGCACGCTTGGGCCCAAATCCTCAGCTAGTTTGGCACAGTTCTTCCTAAGTCAATGGAGCTGCCCCACTCAGGACCTAGCAGCTGAGGATACAGCCTTCAGTGTTATTCTTAGGCTCTCTGACATGCTGAAAGCAGAGAGGAGCATCGTGCTTGTCTATGCACCCTTTGAATAGGTGAGCTGATCTTACAGCTATGAAGCTGAGTAAGTGTGAGTTTTGTAGAGGGGATGCACCATTTTCTGGGAACTGTCCTAGCTATTCTGTGTTTACTTCAAGAGTGGAAATCTAGAATGCTGGGACAGAGTTAAATCATTTGGGAAAGTGCAGTTTTCATGAGTTTGGTAGTTTGTATTTATGCACTCTGATTTTTTTTTTTTTTAACCATTTCTTTTCTCTCCTGACAGAAACTAATCCTAAATCTGGAGTTTTGTTTTCATTGTTACGTTTTGTTCCTGAATTTCTGCCAGATTACACCAAGGGGAGACTTGAGTCTTTAGCCACATAATAGGTGAGTGAGCTTGAGAAAATATACATTTTCTGCACCTTGATCATTTCCAGGACCCCAAAACTACATCTAATGTATTTGTAAACCAGTCAGATGGGAAGGATGGTCTGGAAGTATTGAGCAAAATGAAATCACTTGCTGGGTGTTTTGAGAAATTCTTTCACTCTTTAGGTAGAATGTGACAACTGTTAAACAGTACATGGCAACCACACAGACAGTCAGGGACAGGATGGGAAACAGGAATACAATATTCTTGTGGGAACTGTGGGGGAAATAGAGAGAGACAGACGGCCTTTCAATAAACTCCAGGATCTGTTTGTGCAGAGGAATGCACAACTGGAGGGGCGGGGGATAGAAGGGAAGAGAGGAATAGGAAAAATAGACTTCCCCTCCGTGAAATGGATATTATTTAAAACAATAGCTGAGAATTTCTCAAATTACCAAAAAATATGATGCTGAAGAATACAGAGACAAAAGCACAAGTGAAGAGGGGAAAAGAGAGAATAAGAGAAATCTGAAAAATCAGATGGATAGTGCTGGTAAATTTGAGACTACAGGAGAAATACTTGTCCTAATCTCTAAGCCTTCTTGATACTGTTTAATTAAAAAGTACATGGAAGAGAATTTTACCAAAATTGCTATCATGGAACATTAAACCATGGGGATTTCCAAGTGGGGACTTCCTAAACTGAACTTGAAATAGGACCTTTTTCTTCTTTTCATATTTCTGTTTTTAAGGCTGTTGCTTTGTCCTTGCAGTTATTTGCAAGGGAAAAAGCTAATTCTGAGCTACAACCCTGTAACTAAAAGGCAATTTCCAAAAGAGTTTTGCTCCCACTTTTATTCTAGGATATGTGACAAACTTTCCAAATCTTTTAGTGTACCTTTTAAAAAAGACAGACCCTAAGTGTCCGGCTGTAACCTTTTGCATCCTGAAAACTTTCAAAAAGCTGAGCCACCTTTAGCTGCCTAATTAAGCACCACTTGTGAGTGGTGAAGCATGTGAAAAATTGCTCTTTGCCCTAAATGTCAAAATAGATGCCACTCAACCTCTTTCGTATTCTCTATGTTCTGCTTCATCAGAGACTGTACACAACATGCAGTTCATTGCTGCTTACTCTTCAGGTTTGCTGTGTTTGCTGAGGGCTTGACCTGTGAGTTTCTGAGTACTGCTGCTGAAGTCCTTTTAGTTTAACTGGAGAATACTCCACAAGTCACCAGCCCAAGTCTGATGGCCTTATCCTTGTGGAAGCGCTTGAGTGTTTTTTTTCCTTTTTCCTAGAGTGAATTTAAAATGTGATTTGACTTGAGCTTTTTGCAACTGCTGCTAGAAAGTCGGTTATGTAGCATAAGTAAACCTGCTACGTTTGAAGAATCTTGATCTGTGTGGCTGAATTTTTGAGCCTCTGTCAACTTCAATGAGCACAGAAATTTGCTTGTACAGCTCAGGCCTTAATTGCGCAACCAGGACTCTGTTTCGTTTTTCCATAATACAGCATGTCAGCAGAAACATGAAGGGTAGAGCCAAGGGATCCTGGCTCCCAGGCTCCTACGCTTTCTCTGGACAATAGTTTTCCCTTAGAAACCAATAAGTTATGGACTAAAGACTGCTCCATTTAAAACTTGGGCTTTATGGCTGAAAGGATTTAATAAAAGAGGAGTGATTGCTAAAGTATGTTACTGCTGAGGGGGGTGAGGATAGTTAAAACTTATGAAAAAGCTTTGCTTGCAGCAGAAAAGCACAGTAACCACTTAAAATATCTTTGCTAATGTTTTTATTTTAAAAATGGAAAAAGTGAGTCAGCACTGAAGGCTTAGTTATTCACTGCTATGTCCAAACTCAGCTGCTCTGGAGAGTCTCCCCATTCCCTCCCCCCATCTATGCTGTTGGCACAAGGGAATACAGCCACTCCTAATTTAGCAACATGCAGTCGCTACCTTTGCATGGGCTCTAACAAAGATCCTGAGAGGTTTTCTGCTGTAGGAATTTCTTTTCCAAGGCTGTAAGCAATGGTGGACTCTGTGCAAAAGTACAATGAAAATAATATGCAGGAATCGTTTTCAGGTGACAAGTGTGTTTGTCTCCAGACCACTGGAACAAGAAAGTGTTGCTGGTGGAGCAGGGCTCCAGTAGCAAGAAACCAAGTGGATTTTCATATACATTCATCCTCATTTATACTTAGTCTAGAGGCTAATTCACTGTAGCAGTAGCTCTGGGCATACCTACAGAAATAAATCTTTGCAAATTTTAGAAGGTTTTGTAAGTGTGCTCAGGGCTTGATCAGCTCTGATTCTATACTGTATTTTGCATCCTGAAAAAAGGTAGAATAGATGTATTAGAGGGTCTTTAGCAGTTATCAGGTCTATAGGCAATAATAAGTGTGGCATGTTTTCTATTGTATGAAGCGGATACTGTGATGTTGCAAAGGTGTGTGTGAATGCATGGAACACGGCATCTTTTGTCTCCTCATGCACGAAATCTTCCTGCCTGGCATGCAGCTTTTTTTTTTCTAAGGAAAATCTATATTCCTTTTCATTATTTTTTTTTTCTTTTCCTTCAGTATCTCCCATGGGTCCCAGCCTGCCAGGCTTCTCCATGCTCACTGCAAGCTTAAGCGAAATGCGGCCGGCGCTGGGAGAGTTGCCTTACGTAAGAGGTCTCTGAGGCTTAACGAGTGCTGGGTCGCACTGTCAACTGTCTCTGGGGTGGATAAAAACCATCTTGCAACATGGGATTAACACTGATTCTCGTCAGGGGCTCTTGATTTGAGAGAAGAGAAGAAAATTTGCATGTGCTGTTTTCGTGAGTTTTAGCAGCTATATAAACCACAGTTTGAAAGTCTGATGTGTATCTAACCATCAGCACGCTTGAACTGCGTTTGATAAAAGGGGCAATGAGCTCCAGTTCTGCAGCTCTTACTCCTGTTGGATTCTCCTCTGCAACCAGAGAACAATCAGGGCTATTTGCATATAAATCCTGAGTATTTGGCAACTTTCGCTGCAGCATGAGAGAAAGGGAAAGAAATGCAAATTCCCCATGAAGTTTCAGGCACACTACAGAAGATTTAGCTCATCCACTGCTTGGCAAGTGATTCCAGCAAGGCAGCTGGGGGTCTGTCTGCCTGTCTGCTGCTTCTTTACAATGGCCAGAGCCCAGTGTCTGGAAGATTGACTGAACTTCTAGGGTGACAATGGTTGTCGCAGTTCGACCCCTCAGATACTGTGAGTTTCACTTTGTGGAGGGTGGGACAGAACTCTCTTAGAGGTCAGTCCAAAACTCCTGACTCCCATCCATAGGGATACTTGCTGTGACAGAGCTCACTTCCTTCCACTCTCAGTGGAAGATGGGCTGCTTCAGCTGTGATTTCTCTCATAGCCCAACAAGCTCCCTTAGGAACACACACAGCTTGGAGATGCCTTCCAAGACCTCCAGTCAGAGCATTCTAACACCCATACCTTTTTAATTCAGGGGAAAGAACAGAAGTTGTACGTTACTCAAATTTCCTAGTGAACTACTGGCAGGCATTCAGGTTGTATATCAGCAGGTGAATACTTTAAATACCTCTGTTAAAAAAGACCAAAAAAGTATCTATTTACCAGAAACAAATCCCTGTAGTAAGTGACCCATTATCCTAAATGTGGAACTGCATGGGAGAGAGGGGGAAGAAGTTGCACCATGATAATTACTGAACACATCAAGTCATGCCCACCACAATGCCAAGATATTCAGCACCTTACAGAATTATATGAATGCTACAAGTTCAGTTTCAAAACACAAAGGTGAATTAAGGAATGGATTTACAAGGAGAATGGTATAATACCAAAATACTAAACTTGTGATATTAGTCCTGCACACCATCACCATACCATGTTTTTTCTTCAAATTTTTGACCAAAGAGCTGTGGAAAACTGTTACATGAAGCTGTTAGGTAGGGATGTATAAATGTAGCCTCCTGATACACAGGGCTTTCAGAAAGCTTAGAAGCAACCTATAAAGTGCTGCAAGGTGTTGCCTAGTCCTCCAAGGTGTTGCCTACTGCAGATCATAGCCTTATCTATCAAATCTATTGGATACTTTTAGACTGATGGTTTTTCTACATTTTTATGTCTTGGGCAAAAAGATTTTTTAAATAGCTTCTACTTTTCATTTCTCATTTATCAAGGATAATTCTTAGTATTTTCCAAAGGACTGCCATCTTCCTGTGCTGTAGATTTAGCAAACAGTGGTTTGCTTAGCGTTGCAGATAAAATTGCCAAACTTTTATCAGCCAAGCCATCTTCAAATTATATTTTTTTCCAGGAGAAAGGCCTACACACAAGCCTTTTATGGCACTGTGTATTTATAGCTTTAGTCCGTACTGTGAATGAATGGACAGGTGAGGAGGCAAAGGTGCTAGGAACCTGCTTGGTTTTCCACTCTTGCATGAGGGAAAGAAGGGAAAGACTTAGCTGAGTTTTGGAATGATTGAGTGTGTCACTTCAGGGCTGGCTTTCTCTGAACTGCTGAGGAGCCAAAGCTCTGACTTCCCACCTTTGAGTCTTGCACAGCTCTCCATAGAGAACTGGGAGACGATGGCAGAGCAAAGGCTGAGCCATGGTTACAGCAGCTGGTCAGTCAGAACTTTCCAGAAGATAGTGAGGCCTGTGATCTGCTGGTGCTCTGAGGCAAAACATGCGCAAGCCTCACTGGTGCTGCACCAACCAGCAAACTCGCTGTCTACAGTTCCCATGAGTACTGGAAGTCTCTTACATTCAGAATGGTTTGGGTCAGTGTGGTTATCCTGTTTCTGTCATCCCGTGATATGGTAACCTATTTTACACCTTTGAGTGCCTATCCTGCACACTGCTCCTAACAGTGTCCCCTGGGGCTCTTTCTAACATTGCAAACTTAGTATGGCCTCACTGCCTCACTCATTTTTTTTTTTTTTTTTTTTTTTTTAATCCATCTGCTTTATTGAATTCTAGTGCCTGGAGGAACATCTGGACCAGTAGCAGAAATAAGACTGTTGTCTTGCAAATTTGAAGCATTAGGAAAGGTAGCATACTTTACCAGTGAGAAGGGAGACTGAAGTAATTGCTCATGGGGAAATATTTCAGTAAATCAAGCATACTCAGAATACTGTTCTGTATATTAAAGCTGTTATAAAAGAAATAGTTAAGGTTTTAAAACTTTATATTGATTTTAAATGGAAATACAGTTTGTAGTTGAATCTGTGCTAGTAATTGATTCTGTAGAGCTTTGATATTTTATTTTTTAGAACTCAAAATATTGGTAACACTGCATGATCCTTATTTATTTGATTTGTGCAGAGTATGTGGAAAGATGCTGTACGAAAGCTGGCTAGCAACTGAATGACAAGCCTGGGCAATTCAGAACAAACTGATTCAGCTCAGATCTCTTCCACATCTGCCTTTATCTTTCATGAAAGTGTGGGCATCAAGAAGAATTTATGAGTGCATTTTAGGTAATCAGCTCCCATTATTATAGGCAAATTTTCAGAGTCTGGATCTTATCAGTTCTGATAGCAAATGTAAAATTTTAAGTAGTACTTTCCTATGTAATTGTGAAAATCTGGTGTGTAGAGACAATATCAGCACATAGCTCCACTTCTCAGAAGCATCCTCCCCAGTGAATGCTATGTAAAAGCACCCTGAAACTGTTTTTGGAGGTAATTTCTTCATGCTGCCTCTGCCACTTTATTCATCTGGCAACTTCCTCTTAAATAATATTGCATAACAGTAGAGAGAAGCAAGATCTAGGTCCCAGTCCATGCCACAGTGACCATAAATCCTATCATCACAGGAACTAGAGCACAGGTTCCCTCTCTAGCAGATGGCTGTTTCAGGCTTCAAGACATGGAGGGCTTACCTAATTTACAGTGTTTCTATAAAGCCAGGCTTTATAGTCTTTACACTTGTAACATGTAATTTGTCCCAGAAGAGAAGGATTCTAGCTCCTCTCAGGTGGGGGAAAATTTTGAACTGGTGTCTCTTGGGAATGCAAATAAGACCAAAAGAGCAAAACCTTTGGAAGAAAATGTGCAGAAGAACCTATACAATGTAGGGCCTAAAGATGTCTAGACTTGGAATGAAATTACAGATTTCTGTTTTATTTTTCCACCACTTAAGCAAATGTTGCCAAAAGCAACTTTCCGAGTTATCTCAACCCATTAAGCTGCCATCTACACTGAGGATAACACGGCCCTACTGTTGCCAGTTCTTTTAGCAATAAGATTTTTAAAGGAGGATTTTATGAACAAAATATCTTTCAAAAGAATATTATCATTGCTGTGAAATCAAGAACCTTTTTTAAAAAAAAAAAAGATGCCAAAAGAAAGATTTTCTTTAAAAAGCCACAAGAAAGCACGTACTTTTAGATAAGGCAGTTTGGTTACTTTGCAAATGCAGGCAGATTTGCAGGCTCTTGTTGTTAGGGGGCATAAATGACGCAAACTGCAAGTCATAAATGTCTGTTGCCGTGAAAGAGTGGGTGCAGTTTTGGTTGAGCTGCGGTGTGATATTTCCATCTGATACCTGGAGTCAGCCAATAGCAGCAGGTGATGAGGGGCTGAAGAGCACAGTATGTTCCAGCAGCACCTGAGGTTTGATCTCTGTGGCACACTTGCTGCACGCCGCACAGTGAGCTTCTGTCATTGCTTCATTGCTGCCTCTAAATTTGGTGCATGCAAAATGAAATGGCATTATTTTGTTCAGATCTCCAATAAGCAGTGGCCATTTCCATAGAGGTATGATCCACTGAACCAAGAAATAGTTCTCAGACATCCTGGTGCAGGCATTGATTATTCTCTAGTGGACATATTTTCTTTTCTTTCTGGCTTGCATTCAGGAGTTGTGCCTTCTGCAGGATTTCACTCCCTACTGTCTGCAGTAATTACAAATGATACTATGCGAAGCTATGTTTTTACTCTGTTCTCTTTGGGGAAAAAGAGAAGCTGTGAGCAGTGTTACCTCAGTGATTGTAGATGTGCCTTCCTTACAGCAAGATGTTCTCTGGAGTGAATTCATCACCCAGGGAATATGTTTTGTCTTAGGAAAAGGACTTAGGTGCCACAAATGAAGGGACTGTACCTAAAGGTCCAGATTTACTTTGGGTCCTTCATCTGTGAAGTGTAAATTTTTGACAAATTGTAATGAAAAGTTTTAACAAAGGTGATGTTATAGTTTGGCCTCAGGGTACGTGGGGCTATGGTGTAGTGCTCACTTCATGGAGTCCCCAGAAGCGGAAGATCACAGAACTCATTTTGTACATGTAGCTGTAAAGCCAGAGGGGACTTTTTGTGACAGCTCTTTGTGGACTGAGCAGTCTAGAAAAGGGTCACCTGTCACTGAATCCAAGCAGAGATAGGTTAGGGTGTTTAGGTGGTGAAAAATGTATTGTAAATAAGAGTTTTGACCAGAACTGTCCTGCTTACCTATTCCTGCAACTGCTAGATTTTGGACTTTTTGGCAGGGAATGTAAGTACATGGGTGGTTTTTGTCTCTTTTCTTGGCCGTTTTTTTTTTTCCTCTTCCTTAAAAAAATGCAACTGTGTTTTCATGTCCCCAAAGAATCTGAGAACCTCTAAGTGGGAAGAACCACAAAAGTGGCCTACAGGGTTGTATCTCAGTTTTGCAGAACCAGGAAGAGGAATAAGAGTCTGGTTGGGATCTGTACTTTCACTTATTTCAGGATGGTACCCAGAACTTGTTGCTGCCATACAGTTCTTGCTGCCCACTGAACCTGCTGGTGAACTATGTCATCAGAACTTCTCAGCTGCATGAGGTTGTATTAGTCTAGGCAGTAGGTGCTCGTGAGTTGCAGGGAGGGGGACCTCTTTCTTCAGTTCTTTCTTCTGATGTCTTCTAATGGTTGCTGTAACATCCTCTGGATGTTGTGGGTTTCAGTCTCCTTTCAGTTTTAGTGGTTACATTGGTTTGTTACAAAGGTCTTTTCCTAGTGAGGTTGAATTAATTTGCAAACTGTGATAGGAGAATCTAATATCTATGTTTAATTTGTACCCCCGAAATCTGTGTGGCCATATGTGCCTTTTAAATATCAAATGTATAGTAGAACAACTGAGTGAAAAATACTAAATGCAACTTTCTGATCTTCTGACACATTGGAAAAATGATTTTGTCTTTGACACAAAAGGAACCTAGCCACATTTCTGCAGAATACCCACTTTTGGACTCCAAGTTAGATCCAGTTTATACTCCAAATACCCAGATGTAGGTGTTACTATAATTAAGATATCATTTGAGAATTTTTATTTTTGGTGGAATTTCTTTTTTTTTTTTTTCCTTTGCATTTCATTATGTACTAGCAGTATTTAGATCTAAACATTGTTTGCACATTACAAACAATTGACAAGTAATTAAGTCAATCTTTTAAAATTAATATAGAGAAGCAAGTAGATTTTTAAAGTGCTTTGCCCAGATGGAATTTTGTGACTGTCAAAGAGAAAATTAAAATTGATTATAGATGAAAAAGTAATTTGATACACTTCTAATGTATGAAATCCTTCAGCTTGTGCCAGCAGAAGGGAGGGTAACTGGGTTATACTTAGCAGGAATGTGCAAAGCTGAAGTGAGATTTATGTCTTAATTTACATATACTTCTATGCCATTGTCAGTTGTTTTTCCTTCCACATTTGTCTCTCCTGTTTTTTTGGCATAATCACTCCATTATACAGAGAACCTTAACTAAAGAAAACATGTAAGTTTTTAAGGCAGGCTGAGGCTTGACTGTACCTGATTAAAGACTGAATGGAGTTATGTTTTGTGGTTGCTATATCCACTTCTTGAAATGCTCTATGTGTATTGAAGAGCTACATATACACAACATCTTTTCTGTAGGGTGTTTGAACTGCTTTGTGAGATGGTGCTGGTGCCTGCATGCCCTTTGGGAGAAGATCTGTTCCTTTAGGCCCAGAAGGAGAAAGGCCCAGGGCCTGTACATAAGGGGCACTGGGCAGTGGAAATCTCTGTAATTCACGCTAGTTTGGTAATGCTGTGAAACCACAGAAAGGCCAGTCATTGCCTTGTCCTGGCAATGTGTGTTATGACCAGTTGCGAAGAGGATCAGCTTACATCAAACTCCAGTGTCACGAGGCATCCAACTTTCACATTGCTTTGGGGACCAACCTTCTCACCTTACCCCATAACTCTTAGCACAGAGGTACATGTGAAAACACATTTGCTTAGGAATTCAAGACCAGAGAAGCACCTTGCCAAAGGCATTTTTCTGCAGTCCTACAATCCATATATTTTGTATTTATGATAATGCTGCAGGAATAACTTGATTATGGGTTATGTGTCTTCTCAGGTCCTATCATCATTGGTTTCAGAAAAGACGTATTTTCTGCTTTCTTCATCTGGTAGAATTCTGGTGGCAATTAGAGTTGTATGGTATTGTTGTTAAAATAGCACTTATCTTACTTACCAGGTACTATTACCAAGATAGCACCAGTCTTGAATGATCTTGGTGAGATACTACTCTGTGAGTTCATTATTACTGTGCACTAAAGATGTTAAGCACTCTGGTTTTGAGGAGTTTGTGTTGTGATTGACTGCATGGCAATGATCTTCTCCTCTGCCTCCTACATATTGGTGGAGCCACACTAACAGCCCTCTGCTAAACAGGGAGGTAACGGCTGCTGGCATCTTGGTTGTCTAAGGCAAAATTGCCCCAACTATCAAAGAACCCCTGTTGTCTGGAATTTCTTAACTATGCATATAACTTTGTAAACTATTCTTTTGATTGACCTGGATAAACTTACCACCTATAGCAATATAACACAGTGTATTTAAGTGTGTATGTGTATCGTTAATTTCCTACAAGGTGAAGAGAACTCCGATTAGACAATATTTCCAATTTCAGTGGAAATTCAGGGCCCTTGTCACCTTGTAACACTATGTTGAGCTTTTGGGGGCTACTCTGCTTTATAGTCTTGAAGTACCCTACACATTTATGTCACTGTGTAAACAATAATCCAATCCAAGTCTAGAAATATTGCCTTGTAATAAGAAGAAATTTATAATGAAACCCAGTCTCAATAGAGAGGCATATCTTTCTTCACAAGAGTTTTGCCACACCATTGGGAAGATCCAAGTTCATTCTCAATCAGAAAAGAGAGGCTAGGCTGACTGTGAACATTTCAGTAGCTTCCTCAAGTTTAGAATTTAATTGAAGTTTGTAATCTCATTTTGGGCTAACAGAATATTTCTTTAGTTAAAATATTTACATTTCCATTACATTAATAATTGTAGTAAATGCAGATGACATTATCCAGTCATGTCAAAAACCAGTTCTGTACCCAATGTCCTAGCACTAAGACTGTGGTAGTGAAAGGGGCAGTAGTGAAGCACACTGGCTGCAGCTCAGCAGGTCCTGGTTCCTGTGTCCAGTCCAGGTCCTGTTCAACAACACCATGGCTCCCATCATAAACCTCCCTTCTGAGCACAACCAGGCAGGAGCGAAAAGCGGTGCTCGGACTGGTCCTACCTGAGGACACAGTCAGGATGTGGTGAAAGGGCATGCTCTCCTCTGGGAACTGAAATGCCCTCCTGAGTCCTGCTGTCTAGCTACAGTTTTTGAATTGACTTTTCTGAAGACTGAGAATTATGAACTCTAAAGGACTGAAGTAGCAGAAGGTAAATTACATTTTAAATAAATTTTGTTTAGTTACTGCCAAAAGCAAAGGAAAGTGTGCATTACTAATGTCCAACATGTTTACTAGTGCCTTAGGAACTGGGGTCATGATAGAGAGATAATAGAATGTATATTCCACTTTTAAACTTGAGTGAATGGTTCATTATGTGGCTTAACTTCTACATGGTAGAGTATGTCACAGAACAGATATGTTAGCTCAAGTCCCAGAAAGAGAACCACAATTTAGTCTTGTTCTGCAGCAGTAGTAAAAACCTGAGATTTGTCAAACCTTACTGTGAGTATTTATGAAGCTACAACATTGAGACCCCAGATTTTGCACCGAAATTGCAGTGCATATTCCTGTCTGGCAGTAACTTTGGTGGTAACACTGGTGCTGAGGAGAGCTGGTTGACTTTGGTGTGGACTGTGCAGATAATGCATTTCATCCCTCAGCTATTCTTTAGAGCCAAATGAGGTATGTCCCTGGCATACGTCATAGCACAGTGGTCATACACACACTTTGTGCCTCATAGTCACAACTCATCCGTCCCCGAGGTGAAAGGTTTTTGTCCCCTTTTACCACTAGCTTGTTGAGGCTCCAAGTAAATAATACAGCTTGCTGCAGAGTTTGTGACTGAGCCTGGAATTGAACCAGCATCTTTGTGTCCCAGCCTATTGTCCTAGTCTCTCTCTGTTCTTCGGGGTCTGACTCAGCTCTTGTCAAACATCCTGATTTCCATTTTTCCATGTTTTTCTGATTCTGTGTTCTCCCCCACTTCTGTGTCCACTTCTCTTTTCCCTTCTTGCCACTCTTCGTTATTCGATCTTTAAATATTCAGAAAACTCAATGAATGGCAATATGACATTGTGGAAAAAACCTGTTACAGTTGGATCATGCTACAGAATCTCATTACTTACTGTGCTAGAACTTATTTATTCTATCAGTTTGTGAATAGGTTACTCTTTTCCAAATACTAGGATGTATATTTTTTATCTCACAATTGATCCTCTAAGTTCAGTGCTATTTATTTGCATTTATTAAAGCTAGGTTCCTTTTTCACAGTTAAAGAGGAGGATACTGAGTTCTCTCTGGGTAAATTCGTAGATTTTGCCAGTCTCCAGACTCTCTGAAACAAATGTGGAAATGATAAAATGTCATCCAAGATAGAAAAGAAATTGAGGGATTCCTTTTAAGCATGGTCATAAGAAAGAAAAATAATCTGTAAAGATTTTCTACCCCCTACATTTTTTTTGGGGGGGAGGTCGTTATAAGCAAAGCCAGTAAACTCCAGTTGTGAATTGATGATGAGACTAATGTTGAAAGGAAAGATTTTGTTTTGGAGGATGATTTCAGGCTCAAAGGCATTGCTCTCAAAGCACACAATGTTACTAGTAAGAGGAAATACTACACCTCACTTGACATCATCGCATTGTTTCATGAACTGTGCTTTCGTTTTATCTCCATGCTGGTCTGGGAACATCTCTTCTTTGCAGGTTAAAATTATGACATTTTGTGCATTTAGCTGGCACCCCCTTGTTTTCTTTATTTAAAAAACCTGGTCAGAGCAATTTGGTTTGGAGGAATAGTTTGATTTAATGATAGCGATGCTAATATTCTACATAAATGTATTAGCAACTTCTATGCTGTGTAGGGACATTTCCATTCGATCCCATTCAAATATCCCTACTGACTCATATATGGATGGGAGAGGGAAGGATAGTCTTAACCTCTTTTTTCTGCAGTCCGGTTTATGGACAACATACTGGCTTTATTACAGTGATACCAGTGTTCTATTTTTTTTCCCTTTCTTTCATCTCCTTTTTCTCTTAATGCAAGTTAGATGTAGGAAACAGACTTTTTTGTTTGTAATTTTTCTAATAATTTTTCCTGTCTATCTTTGATGGGAAGTTGCAATGTTATTGCTTGCCAGCAATAGTAAAATCTTAATGAGGTATTTGAGAAGTCCCAATGGAGAACGTGCCACATGTAAAGAAAATATAGAATAAATGCAGGAAATATGCAGACCAATGCTTTGCTTTATGAATTGTCCTGTCACACATAGCACAGAACTGTTCATTTAGTAATTTGTATGACTGTTCTTGATGAATGTTTTTCATATAATTATACCTTTCCTAGCAATTCCTCTCAGGAAACTAAGTAGCTGTTCCCATCAGGGCACTTGAGCAGAGCAGCTCTGCCTTATGAGAAAATTCAGGTCCATTTTGGAGATTAACACCTACTTCTACCCTTAACCCATCATGGATTCATTTTTGTTTCAACAGTTCTGAAGAAACCTTTTCTTCCTAAAGACTCCCCTTTGTAGTCTATTGCTGAAAGTAAGGGCACTGGAGGATCAGAAGTTGAAGCTCCCTTCTCTCCTCATCTTTTTGTTGAGGTGCTTTTTGTATTGGTAATTTCTAGACTTGACAACAGCTGAGCTTTCAGCAAATCAGTGCACGTTAGCACCCTCAAAACAAGAAAACCAAAGGCAACTTGTGCAGCTGTAGTGCATTAGACAGTCTGAAGAGTGACTTACTTTCTATATCAGGGTTATGCTCACACTGCTGTCTGGCAAACTGTAAAGGTAAACGCCCAAAGAGGGGAAGGCAGCGGCTGTGGGGTGAGCTGTAAATACAGCAGTCTGTGAATCAAACTGCTCTCTCTCTCCCACCCTTTCTAGAAATCTATCAAGCTGGCAGGCTGCCCTGCTTGAAATAAATGTGGAAAATATTATGTAACTTTGCCCTGTGCTCTGGGCTGACAGTGTAGGCACTAGGCAGGTTTCAGTTACACTATCTGCTGCGGCTATTTTTGGTGACNTTAAAAAAAAAAAAAAAGCCTGCCGTAGGAGGGATATATTGCCTCTAAACGTAGCCAGGCATCGAAACAGTGAGTCTCAGATCTCCTCCCCTGGAGTTATATGCTGTGTCAATACCTCCCTCTGCTGAAAGCTCTACATTCTTTCTCTCTTGCTTGACTTTTTTCCTATGACAGGACTTGCATAGACCAGGAGCAATCTATAATACATAATAAAGCAGCCTGCTTACTGCAACGCAGCTGCCCTTCCAAGATTATATGCTCCGGGGAGTGCATAAACTTAAACTATTTGTCCTTCCTCAGCGTGACTTTTTTGCAGGCTAGAATCTGAGGTTAGGAAAAGATGGTAATTCAAAATTGTAACTTTAAAAAAATTACTTTTAAAGAGACTCCTGTGCTGGAATTCAGCTATTGCCAAGGGACATTCTGTTTAGAGACAATTCTACGTGCGTGTGCCTTATAACTTCAATTTATTTCCTTCAAATTTAGTCACTTAATTAGTTTTTGTTCTAGAAATAGTAAAATTACAGCATGGTTTGTGATCCATTGTGCTGCATGAACTGCCATGTAAGACTTTAAGTGTTGTGTTACTCAAACAGATTGAATTATCTTAATGGTTGGAAAATCTATGAATCATCTCAACTACAGCTGGTGTGGTTATTAGGGAGCTCAAAGTCAAGACCTCAGTTTTTCAGAGGCTGCAGGATTAGGGATCCAAGCCAGTCATTTCTCATCTCAGGTCATTATCGGATAAAGATTTTAAAGTGACCAGTGCCAGATTTTTTTTTCTTCTGTTTCAGGTACTCCAAACTGAGATACCAAAAAGGGCAGTGATTTTGTTAGAGGTGTATGATCAGGCTCAGTGGAGAATTGGGCAACTTCAAGGTGTCTTGAATTAAGTCCCTACTTTTAGTAGGGGGCTAGAAGCAAAAAGCCATAATTCATAATGAATATTTTCCTTTATATCTGCCTACCCCTTCAGAAATTTTGAAATTTCTGCCAGTATTACAGGA
Organism: Nycticryphes semicollaris; assembly: GCA_013400055.1. Classification (NCBI taxonomy): domain Eukaryota; kingdom Metazoa; phylum Chordata; class Aves; order Charadriiformes; family Rostratulidae; genus Nycticryphes; species Nycticryphes semicollaris. Next base: position 930,544 of record VXBJ01007097.1, on the reverse strand, counting down.
AAGCCTAATGCACTGCAAAGCAATAGCTAAGGTGCAGCAGTTCACTGGGGTTTTTTCATTAATAAACCTTAATATCTACTCATTATGTTCAGCCTCTTCAGAGGCAGTTGAGGTTTCCCTCTATTTGATGGTGGATGGCAACAACCACTGTACATCAACCTTGTTTTGGAAGAAGTACAAACCAGGTCGTTCCCATTAACTTTTTCAATAGCGTGTTTTAATGTCTCTGGGGACTTTGGTAATGTTAGAGGTGAGAGGAGGGATAAATCACACAAGCAAACAAATATCTAAGGAAAAAAGAATAAATTCTGTGTTCAGGCAAATTGTACCTGATTGTGTCAGGGTTAAAAAAAAACATATGAAGCAAGGAAAGGGGTAGAACACAGTCAATAGGGTGCAGGAAGGATCAAAGCTGTAGGGAACTGAAACACTCAAGGGAAGGTCATATAAGGAGGAGAAGGACTCATCATTGTCACATGGGTGAAGCTTTCAGGAAGGTGCTATTGCATGGAGACTTGTGAGGAGACCTGACCTTATAAAGGAAGAAATAAAGGACTGCTTGCCACAAAAATGATGGAATTAGACTTTGGAGGAAGAGAGGGGTGTTTAACTGGAAGTGTGCTGTGAGGTTGAGGTTTTTTTGGTTTTCTGGAACATGGCTTCTTGTATCAGGAGAAGGCTTGGCCAAAGAAGCATGGCTTGAAGAATGGTAACCTGTCAAGAAAAAGAAGTGTTAAAGATACCCACATGATTCATTGAACATTATGTTTTGTAATTCTTAATTACAGTGCAGAATATAATTTTTGCCTCATATCTTGTATATTTATAACTGCTAGAAAAACACTAGCAAAATTGCTGGGTACGCGGAAGGAAAATCTTGCATGTGTTTGCACTTGACATTTCTTCAAAATGATAAGATATGATGTTTAGAGCTTATTTGGATATTAAGCCCCACGTACACAGGTTCTATAAGATAGTGGATGTGACCTGCTTAGCTAAACCTGAAAGAGGTGCAGAATTACTTAAGTGGTTATGGAAAAAAGGGATCCATATTGTCTTTTCCGGATTTCAACACTTTTTGGATAATGCCAAGATTTCTAGCATTAGATTGAATGTTGTTATTATTGCTAAAGAAAAAGGCATATTTTGCTTCTGATACATTGTTCATTTCTTTTTAAACTGTGGTGCAGAAGGGTGTGTTAGGCACAATCAGGTAGCTTTGACTGGACTGCTTATTAATTAACGTATAAGCATTGCTGAACTTTGTGTTAGCTTGTGCTTTGTGAGACTTTTAGATGGATGTGGCTAAGAGACAAAGCCCCACTCTGCTTTGGAGTTTGCTTGGATACTATGAGTGCTTAGCTTAATGTCTCTCCAAACGGAGATAGATTTAGATGGGGGTAGGCAGGCTACAAAATGCGCATCCTAGCTGTACTAGGGCAGCCAGAAACACATCTGTAATGCTGTGGGTATGTAGTTATTTGTACTCAGCTGAGTGACAAAGTCTAAAGTGGTGACTCAATGGGAATCTGCTGCTGGCTTTGGGTCTCCAGAGCTAGGTTCAATTCTGTGAGCTCTGGAAAGTTTCCTCACACTTTTCAAGACTCTTCAGGGATGCAAATCCTTTATGGAAGACAGATGAAATGAGGATGTTATAGGCTCTGCACTCATAGCATAACTGCACTCAGTTCAATTTTATTGCTTGTTTCAGACAACAAAATACAAATTTTTGTAGGCTTTTCTGCTCAACACAGTGGCTGTGCTCTAAGATGGCTCTTTATGAAGCTGTAGTTTAAGTATCAAAAATGTCTGAGCAGGCTGGGCTTACAATACATGAAACATGAACGTTTAAGACACCCAGAGCAACTTGCTAGGGGCACATTTCTCTTGCAAAAGCAGTGCCACGTGTTTATGCTGACCAGCCATTAGAAAGTAAACCAAAAGTCTCAAGGAAATGGAACGTATATTAGAAGGGATCTTTATCAGTTATGCTAAATGCTCAGTGAAATATGAGACGAGGCAAATCTCAACTGGTTTCAAGTTTTCTTACAATGGAAACTCAGATCAGATTCCTTAAGAGTTCAAGAATTTCTGAGCAAACCTAGACCTGCTGAATATTTAGAACTTGAATAGCAGCTTTATAGTACATGTTCAAAGCACTTGCTATAAACATTAATAAATTCCCCCAGCACCCATGTGATTTAAAGAAATGTGATTAGTCTCCTCTTACAATTCAGCCTATAGGCAAACAAAGAAGCAAATTTGTTAAGGGTTTTAGTATGTAAAGATGCGGTTGAATATCTCATTGGATGATTAGCCTCTACAGGTAGGCCCTCTAGGTTCCTATCTGGTTTTCAAGGACCTACAAACCTTTAAAAGTATTGTACTGAGCAGGTTACCCTGGTGAAGTTTGGTTGTGAGGAGAGCTAGATGAGCTATCTGCAATAAATGCTTTGTGGCAACAATATGGGTCCTATTTTTGGTTTGTAAATTGTATTTTATTTTAGTATAGCTGACCATTATGCAGACTTTTTGGTAAGATATTAAATGGGGCATTTGTAGATGGAGCAAGATTTTTATCTGTAAGTACTACGATTTGAAACCTGGTGCTATTCTCACTATCCCTCAATCCAGGGACTGCAAAGCCTGATGAGGTGCACAGTATTTAGATGTGAATATTTGGGAGAATGCATATTAACGTACATCTTCTGCCTGTTGTGTATTTTTTGGTGGGGTCCTGTGGAAATATGGTCTGCAGTATCACATATAGTACTTCATTTTGATGCATAGGGGTGTGTGTAAGCATGCACATCTCCTCTGCCCTTGATACCCAAAGGAATTCTACAATGTACATGTGCAAAAGAGACAGGATGGCCACTCCATTAAGTCACTGAACAGGAAACCAGAAGAATTAACTCCTGTTCCTGACTCTGTGAAACTTTCTGCCTGCAGATCTGGGATATTCACTTAGGAAAAGTGAGCTATAAGTGAACTCATTGGTGATGTCAAGACTGGAGGCAGCCTGGGCTGCACTGATCATACACTGGTGCAGTTGGCAGTCCTGAGGATTATTGGTCAGGCAAAGAGTAAAGTCAGGACTGTGAATTTTAGGAAAGAAAAATTCTATCTCTTCAAGGATTTAGTCAATGAGACCCCTGGGAAACTGTACTTAGGGACAAAGGAGCAGAGCTGGCAGATCCTTAAGGATACTTTCCATGGAGTTCAAGTGTAAGAAATTAGGAAAGGAAGGCAAGAGACTGGCATGGCCAAGTTGAGACATGCTGGTCAAACAAGAGGAAAAGAAAGAAATGCACAGGCAAGGGAGGCAGGGACAGGTGTCCTGGGGAGAGTCTAGGTATGCTGCCTGGCTGTGTAGGGGTGGGGTCAGGATGGCCAAGGTGCAGCTGGAGCGAAACTTGGCAAGGGATGCAAAGAATAATAAGAAAGACAGGTATGTCAGCCAGAAAGGGAGTTAGTTCAAGGAAAGTGTACTCCCCCGATGAGCAAGATTGATAATAATGGATGAGGAAAAGGCTGAGGTACTCCAACAGCTTTTTTGCCTCAGTCTTCACTGGCAATTTCTGTACCGACCTCTTGAATGGATAGTCTGCGAGGCAGGGACTGGGGGAGCAGAGTACCTTCCCCTGTAAGAGATCAGATAACAGACAAGTACTGTTTAATACCTTCTTCGATGACATTGACAGTGGGATTGAGTGCACCCTTAGCAAGTTTGCAGATGACAGCAACCTGAGTAGTGCAGTTGACTCTCCTGAGGGACAGGATCCCATCCTGAGAAAGCTGGACAAGCTTGAGAAATGGGCCCATGTGAACCTCATGAGGTTCAACAAAGCCAGGTGCAGCATCCTGCACCTTGGTTGGGACAATACAGGCTGGAGGGTGAAGGGATTGAGAGCACCCTGCCAAGAAAGACTTGGAGGGGTACTGGTAGATGACAAGCTGGACATGAGCCAGCAATATGCGCTCACAGACCAGAAGGCCAAGTGTATCCTGCATTGTGTCAAACGAAGCGTAGCCAGCAGGTCAAGGGAGGTGATTCTGCCCCTGCACTCTGCTCTGGTGAGACTCCACCTGGAGTACTTTGTCCAGCTCTGGAGCCTTCAGCACTGCAAAGATGTGAACTTGTTGAACCAGATCCAGAGGAGGGCTACAAAAATGATCAGAGGATTGGAACACCTCTCTTATGAAGGGACTCTGAGAGAATTGGGCTTGTTCAGTCTGGAGAAGAGAAGGTTTCACTGAGACGTTATTGCAGCCTTTCAGTACTTAAAGGGGACTTATAAAAAATATGAGGACAGGCTTTATAGTAGGGCCTGTTGTGATAGGACACAGGGTAATGATTTTAAACTAAAAAAAGGTAGAGTTAGACTAGAAAGAAGGAAGAAACATTTTATTATAAGGATGGTGAAACACTGGCACAGGTTGCCCAGAGGTCATAGATGTCCCAGTCCCTGGAAACATTGAAGGTCATGTTGGACGGGGCTCTGAGCAACCTGATATATTCAGAGGTGTTCCTGATCAGGGGGTTGGACTAGATGACCTTTAAAGGCCCATTCCAACCCAAACTATTCTATGATTCTATTGTATGAAAATACATGAAATCTATCAGTGAAATGGAAGATGAATAATTTTGCCATTGTATCTGAATATTTCAAACTGGCATGGAAAAAAACCCATTAAATATCTTAAAAATACTATTAAAACTGACTTTGAATCCTTGAAGTATGTGTCTTTCTACAGAAAATACTTTAAAGATGTACTTCAGGTAGATACTGGCCCAAAAAAGGTTGCCTTGATTGCTTTCAGTCACAAAAACAAATCTGGCAATATCAAAAGACAGATCTGTATTTATTCTGTTAATTACTCTTGAAATGTTTGTAGAACTCTCTATCAAAACTTAACATTTTTGCTTGAAATGTCCCTTTTTGATGTGGGGCAAATGAAAAATGTTCTTCTATTCTGGCCTTTTTAATTATGTCTCAGTTTGTGTATAGTCTTAGCATTCTGCTAACACAAAATAAATCTTCCTTTCCAAAACCATCAGAGAAAGGAAACTCCTCTTATCCTTTGTTCTAATTAGTTATATGGTCATGCTTTTACTACCTTTAAATGCTTTGGATACTCTGTTTTGGTTTTAGTGTTGGTACTCTACCATGTCTCTGCTTGTTTCATTGAAGGGGATTATATTGAAACGTGTAATCCTAGGAGTGGTAGGACTAGTGGAGCCTGATGTCCTACGGTTTTGTCTTATTAATACAACTTGGAAAGCTTTTTGTGCACTGTGTGTTCATAAACTTTGTCTCCTTTCTGTGCAGACTCCTGGGTGTCTTACAGTGTGTGAACTTGTTGCTTTTCCATTAAAACATCTACTAGGAAGTTTCCTCATTTCCTCAAGGGATTGTCCTATGTACGTATGAAAAATGTACTGCTAATTCACCTTTCCAGGTTAATTGCCTTATATATATATATATATATATGTATATGTATATAAAGAGATGTTTAGCTGACCTCTTTCCTCTACCTACCTGCCCACCTAAATCTAAACTTTGGAACTACCTAGGCCATGGGAAGCCTGCCTTAAAACAGGTCAATACAGAGCTGTTAGAGTTTTGAATTTTTTTCCTCTTTCTAAGCCATAGAGACAACATACTTTGTTCTGCATAAAATCTTGAGCAATACTTCAGGAATCTAATTTTTTCTTCTAAAGGAGAAATGAAGGCAGATACTTAATGGATGGCATCTCTTACTAGCTGCACCATTTAAATTCTAGATGCAACCTGATCCATTTCTCTTTAGATCTTCCTCCAGCTGTACATTCTGTCACCTTGCCAGTCCTTTAGCAACTTGGACTTCAGGCACCTATTTTTGTGTTTTTGTTCCCCTATCAATCCAGGGTTCCATCTCTGGACAGGCCAGCAGTGGGTGCTCGGAGATGAAGCAATTGGCACCTGCCTGTCCAACACCAGGACGTCCCTTCTGTCACTACAGTACAAAGACACTTAGCTGGCTTCTTGCTTATAAACCTTGATTGATAACTGCACCTGTGTGGCTGCCAAGGTCAGGCTGTCTTTGGAAGAATGTTTTATCACCATGGGCACCTGGCTTGGCATAAGATTTAGGGATGTGGCCTGTCTTTGACATAGTTCTGGCAGTCTGAAAAGACTTTTTTGCAAGATACTGACTTGCAAAGTCTAGCCAGGTGACAGATTTGCTTTTGGATAGCTATTAGGAACTTTGAACAAGGAAGAAAGTCTAAACCCCATCTACTGCATCAATAATGAATGTTAATAGCTAATGAAAGATAATGCCTTTTTTTCCACTGATGAATACACTGCTTCTGAGGGTTTGGGTTTAAAGAGGTTAGAGATTCCTGGCACTGGTTTTTGCCTTGTAAAATAGGTACTACTTTCACGTGTTAGTATATTTTGACTTGGGAGAGGGATGGCAGGGAAGTCAGACTAGGTTGCTCAAGGCTTTATCCAAACAGATATCTCCAGCCTTTATGGCTAAAGACTGCACAGACACTTTGGGCAACCCTTGTCACTGTCCTGGAAGGAACAGGTAACACTGAAGAGCATAAGATGTTATTTTCCTAGTATTGCCTCACTCCTGCCCTTGAAAGAGTAAAGAGATTATTTGTAAAGAGGGATTGAGACTGCCAGAGATAGAAGCTTAATGTGTTGATTCCATATGACACAGCAAGGACCTGGAGCTGCAGAAGATTCTTGGTGGAAGACTTCAACCTACCAGATATCAGCTGGGCACACAATACAGCTGAGAGGGAACAGTCTAGGAGGTTCCTGGAGCGTGTCAGGGATAACTTCCTGACACAGCTAATGAGGGAGCTGACTAGGGAAGGAGCACTGCTGGACCTGCTGTTTGTAAATAGAGAAGGACCTGTGGGGGTTGTGACAGTTGGAGGCTGTCTTGGGCATAGTGACCATGAAATGAAGGAATTCTCAATTCTCCGGGAAGCAAGCAGGACTGCCACTGTGGACTTCCGGAGGGCAGACTTTGGTCTTTTCAAGAGCCTGCTTGACAGAGTCCCTTTGGAGGCAGTCTTGAAGGGCAAAGGAGTCCAGGAAGGCTAGGTGTTTTTCAAGGAGGAAGTCTTAAAAGCACAGGAGCAGGCTGTCACCATATGCTGTAAAGTGAGCTCTCAGAAGGAAAGAATGGTGTGGCTGAACAAATTGATATGGTCACAAGCCAGTGAAAAAAGGAGTTTATTGCCTTTGGAAGAAGAGGCAGGCCACTCAGGAGGACTACAAAGATGTTGTAAGGCTACGTGGGGAAAATATTAGAGAGGCCAAAGCCCAATTAGAACTTAACCTGGCCTTGGATGTTAAAAACAATAAAAAGAATTTCTGTAAATATATTAGTAACAAGAGGAGAACTCAGGAGAATCTCCATCCTCTATTGGATGTGGGAGGCAACATAGTGACAAAGGACGTGGAGAAGGCTANGAGAGGCAACATAGTGACAAAGGATGAGGAGAAGGCTAAGGTACTCAGTGCCTTCTTTGCCTCAGTCTTCAGTAGTAGAGTAGCTTGCTCCCTCAGTACCCAAGCCCCTGAACTAGCAGATAGGGGTGGGGAGCAGAATAAAGTCCCTGTAACCCAAAGGGAGGTGGTGAGGGACCTGCTTCAACACCTGGATATAAACAAGTCTATGGGGCCCACCTACGGGCACCAAGGTAGCTGGCGGAAGTGCTCACTGGGCCACTTGTCATGTTTACCATCAGTCCTGGCAAACTGGCGAGGTTCCAGCTGACTGGCGTCTAGCAAATGTGACACCCACCCACAAGAAGGGTCAGAAGGATGTTCTGGGGAACTACAGACTTGTCAGTCTGACCTTGGTGCCTGGGAAAGTCGTGGAACAGGTCATCCTGAGTGCCATTAGGCAGTGCATGAAGGACACCCAGGTGGATCAGGCCCAGCCAGCACGTGTTTATGAGGGGCAGGTCCCTCTTGACAAACCCGATTGCCTTCTATGACAAAGTGACCCACTTGCTGGATGAGGGAAAGCCTGTGGATGTTGTTTACCTGGATTTTAGTAAGGCTTTTGACACAGTATTCCACAGTATCCTCCTGGAGAAACTGGCTGGTCATGGCTTGGATGGCAGTACTCTCCACTGGGTTAAAAACTGGCTGGAGGGCTAGACCCAGAGAGTGGTGGTAAATGATGTTAAATCCAGAAGGTGGCTGGTCATGAGTGATGTCTCTCAGGGCTTGGTATTTGGGTGAGTTCTCTTTAACATCTTTATGAATGATCTGGATGAGGGGTTCAAGTGCACCCTCAGTAAGTATGCACATGACACCAAGATGGGTGGGAGTGTTGACTTGCTTGAGGATAGAAAGGCTTTGTAGAGGGATCTGGACAGGTTGGCTGGCTTGGCTGAGGCCAATGGGATGAGGTTCAATAAGGCCAAGTGCTGGGTCCTGCACTTGGGTTACAGCAACCTCATGCAGTGCTACAGGCTTGGGGAAGAGTGGCTGGAGAGCTGCCTGGCAGAAAAGGACCTGGGGGTGTTGGTCAACTGTCAGCTGAACACAAGCCAGCAGTGTGCCCAGGTGGCCAAGAAGGCCAACAGCATTCTGTCCTGTATCAGGAACAGTGTGGTGAGTAGGACTTGGGAGGTGAATGCTCCCCTGTACTCAGCACTGGTGAGGCCCCACCTCAGGTACTGTGTCCAGTTTTTGGCACCTTACCAGAAAAAAAGACATTGAGTAACTGGAGTGGGTCCAGAGAGGGGCAACAAAGCTGGTGAGGGGTCTGGAGAATAAATCTTATGAGGAGAGGCTGAGAGAGCTGGGGTTGTTCAGCCTGGAGAAGAGGAGGCTGAGGGGGCGGCCTTATCGCCCTCTACAAGTACTTGAAAGGAGGTGAGGATTGCTCTCTTCTCTGAAGTCACAGGTGATAGGACAAGAGGAAAGGGCCTTAAGTTGCTCCGGAGGAGGTTCATGTTGGATATCAGGAAAAAATTTTACACTGACAAGGTTATTAAGCATTGGAATGGGCTGCCCAGGGAAGTGGTTGAGGCACCATCCCTGGAGGTATTCAAAAGACACGTTGACATGATGATGCTTAGTGACATGGTGATGATTGTTTGGGGTTTTTTTGTTTATCAGAGTTAGGTTGATAGTTGGACTAGATGATCTTAAAGGTCCCTTCTAACCTAGCAATTCTATGATTCTAAGATAGCTCAGCTGGGAAAATAGTCATGGAACTTCTGCCTGGCAGAAGGGCTTTCTCCAGAGACTGAGATGACACAATGAGCTGGTCGCAGTGTTAAACTTTGAGAACTGGGATAATTTTTTAGCAGATATTTTAGTATGCTGTAATTCTTTGAATTGTATATACCGTGTCCTGTCACTTACTGAGATTAAAGCTGTGTTCTCTTGTGTTACTATGTACTGAACTCTTGAGTATATTCTAGCTTTTCTTCAGATCCTGCAAGTTGGAGTTTCAGAGCACTGACCTAAATGTAAAACAAGAGACTCCTAAGTACTTGCCGAGGCTGCTGTTCAAGTCTTCCAGGGCCTTGACGCATCTCTGCAATGACAGTGTTAAGTTGAATACAGTATTTTTTTCCTTATCCTACTGTGTAATGTTTTAGTTAGAATGCTCTGGTCTGGAATGATTGGAAGTAAAACAAGTTAACTGGATGTTTAAATGCTATTTTGCATTAACCTATATTACAGTATTTTGAGTTGTACTTACACTAAGGCAACCATGTTGGAAGAGAACATTTTGCCACAAGATCTGGCTAATTTGTAGGGGTTGCATATGTTAGGTTACGTGGTATGTTTGAATTTTTTGTGGTGGTTTATAGTCCCTTGATATCCATAAAATCACTGCTTGTACTCGTGATAGGACTGCCAACAGACATAAATAATATGTGCTCTTTCTTTTTCACTTCCTGATGGGTAATTGGTGTATTGACCAAAAGTCCAGCTCCAGCAGAAGCAGTGCACTGGAAAATGTAAGTCTTCATAGTGATTTGGGCAATAAAAATGTCAATCAGGCTTAGGCAATGATGCTAAAGCTTCTCTATATAGAAGCTTGTGTCACAGGATAAATATGAGTGTGCATTTTAACCCACACTGTTTCAAAGAGTTTCTTCAGCTGGATCAGAGGAATAGCAAGCTATGTTTGGTCTCTGTCTATGGATTTGGGCAGGAAAATGATGCTGAGACACTTCTATAGATTTATAGATTACGTTTGAAGGGGAAATGTGCAAAAACTTCTATAGCAGGAAAGGTCTAGTTTCAGGCATTTTTAGAAGATGAGGGTGAAGATCTTTAGTAAACTTTTATTATAAAGACTGACTGAATGTGTGTGGACAAACAAATGTCCTTTTGGCATACCTGACCACAAGTACAAAATGTACTGCTGTGTCTAGAGTTTTCATCTATATTATTTAGTACCAGACACAATTGAGACTGAATTTTATTCTACCCCACCTGTTTTTATTCAAACTGTGCAGTCTGTTTGGTCCCCTGCTGCTTAGTCTTCCATTTGGCTAACATTTTGCTCTGAAAAAACATGTTGGCTCTGTTAACTTCCTTACTCCCTTCACTGTATGCTTTTTTGTGTGTGCTCTTGCATCATGATTATTTGTGTATTAAAGCACTCTTTTATTTTCCCTGCTTATGGAGGTAGCAGAGAAAACTGCACATGGATTAATCTGAAGAAAATAGCTTTGATGCGATATGTTATGACATGCCTGGAGGTCAAACTCTATCAAAATTGGTCATCTGAAGCACTAACTGTAAAGTTTTGAATTAACTTACTGGGCTTTCGATAAGGCTTTTGAATCCTGAGTTTTAAATGTAAGGTCTGCATTCAGCGGAATTACTCCACTCCATCATGTAAAATGAACAGGTGTATTAGCATGACTACTGAATTTTATTCCTTTGATATAAGAGTTCTGTTTTTTCACTATGTACTTATGTACCATGCTGACATTCTGCTCATTTATATAAAAACATCAAATATTTTATCTCCTTTCCAAATAGTAATACTGGGACACTACAGAACAGTATGCAAAAGAATTATCATCTTGATGAACCTAGTACAAGAGTCTTGGAGTCACTGTCCAAGAAGACCTTTGGGAATGGCAGTCTGTTGTTGTCATCCATTTTTAGATGGACGATAGCTAAGCTTTCTGGCAGCTGCTTTGCAATCTATAAGCACCCAGTGGCAAATTCATGATATCTCACTCCTTTAGACAATGTGAGGATGTCTCAAAAGCTCAGCTGAAAAGAAATTAGAATAGGAAGTAGAAAATGAGACCTTGTGCTGGTGTCATCTTCAAACTGTTTACATCTAATAGACTTAACCCTGTTTCCACTGAAGCTGATGGAAAAATTGTTTTGCTTAATGGAATAATTTGTCTTAATTATATCCTCGTTTTAATGATATGTTCTGAATTTATTATCACCTACTTCTAGAAATACCTAAGAGGGTGATATTTTGTTGTGCTGTTTGCTATAAAAATGAGTAAATGAAAGCATAATTGTAACCAGGCCAGCTCAGAATTTCAGCACTGTCATTTGGGAAGTGGATAAGTTGGGGGGAGCAGTCACCTGCTACAGCTCATTTGCCTGCTAAGGCAGAGCATAAATCATGCAACTTCTAGCTTCTCATTGAGTTTATGCATATTTTTTTTTTTAATTTCCACCATTTTCTATTTCTTCTGTTGCCTGTGTGTGAACATTTGTATGAAACCTTTAGCTTTGCTGTATTCTGTCATTCATATCACATGGTTGCCACCACCCGGTATAGTTCTAATTTTTACCACTGTTTTGGTGGAAACTGTACAAGAACCACCGTGTGCCTGTACAGTGTGCTCCACAGCTCCTCAAGTGTGACTGTGCCATGAGCAGCAAGGTGTAATCACACAGTGTTTTTACATTGGTCCATTAGCTAAGTGTGAAACCGCATAGAGAAACGAAATGGGTACCGGGTTCAGAATGTGCCTTCCTGTTTTGCTAATGTTTTCTAACTTGAGCTTAGGGTGTAAACAGAGCTTTGTTTTTGTTCCTTTTGCTTAGCACATCTCTATGTGGCAGCGTTCTCCATTCAACTATCAGCAGAGAAACAAGGTTGTTTCCCTTGAGCAACTCTGTAAAATATGGTAGGCTTCAGCCCCTGAAACCTGTAGGTGAGCCTCAAGCTCTTTGCTGAGCAAAACTGATTGACCTCGAGTAGGAGTTTTGTTTGAATAAAAGGATGCAATTTTCTTTATTCTAATGAATATTTAAAGTATATATAATTGTTTATGGTCTTGCTCTGACACTGTAGAATTAAAGCACTGTTTTTAAAATTTTCTTAAACACTCAACCTCAATTATCCAAGCAAAAAGGTAATAAAGCAGAAAGTATCTTAAAAAAATTAAATCTTACTATGAAGCTTGTGTCTTTCAAGTAGTTAAAAGTAGAACCAGGCCTGTGGTGCTCATTAGTGGGATGTTGGGTTATACAGCAACTGCTCATTTGGAACTATTTGCTATTTTTAACAGAAAATAAAATATTTAAAATAATACATTATATGTACTATACTAATTTTCACAATCTCTGGCTTTGCATTAATTGGTGAATTTTGGTATGAAAGAACAAGTTGGATGAGTTCATACTAAAAACAGGGCAAAACTGAAATGAAGCAGTTCAATTTAAAAGTAACTCATATGATGATGTGGGGAATTTGCCATCAGTTGAAATCTTGACCTCCATGCTGGATGCCTTTGTGACAAACGTGCTTAGTTTAGTCAGAAGTTTTGGACTTGCAACAGGACTTGCTTGGTAAAATTTTCAGTTTATGCAGGACATCTGCCCAAATGATCATAGGTTTCTTCGTTTCTGCTTCTTGGATAACTGCCATTGACTTTCAGACAGTGGAAAACTGAAGGATGCATGTATTCAGATGGCATATATATATATATATATATATATATATATATATATATAAACTTGCTGCCAAATAATTGAGTAAAAATAGGGGCTCCAGATCAAGATTGCAAAGGGAAGCATTTGGTGCCATGGTAAATGAGAGAATGCGCAGATGAATGACAGGTTGTTGTTGTTCTGACTAGACAAGTACAAGTGTGGAATGAAATCTAAACCTTCCTAGTCAGCTCCACCAACACTAATAGATATGGAACCAAGGGGGAATGTGGGTTCCCAGGGTCCCATTTCAGGATTTGGAGTAGAGTAGGCTTCATTGAGCAAGTCCAAAATCTTCTCCACCATTTATGCATGACACTTCTCTTGTCTTTAAACTGTTTTTTTCTTAACTTGCTCCTAATTTTGTGTTTTAGTCCCTCCAGCCACCTCTTGGTCAGCCTGGCTCTGAGCTCCTTGTCCAGTTCACCTACTTGTTTCTCATTCTGCCTGCTTTCAGATCACAGATCCCTTCCTGGATTTCTTCTTGGGCCAGTCATAGCCCTTAGACTGTCTAATGCTTGTTTGCATGTCTGTCTTCATTTTCCTGTTCTTTCCTGTGGGTTTTTAGATTGTGCTCAGCCCCTTGCAATCTTTACCACTGGACTTCTGTACTACACTAAACCGCAAAAGGCATCCTTTGTCCAGACTAGAACCTCCTATTTCTTCAGTTATGTCCCCCGGTCTTCCTCCAAGTATCCCCCTGTTGCCAGTTCAAAGGAATATTTTTTTAGACGTATTAAAGGCCTTTAGGGATTCACTGGTTTACAAAGAACAGGCAAGGTTCCTGTCATCAGTTTTCCAAGCAAAGGAAGCAGAAAGAGGTATTACATTAAGAAATGAAATGATAAATTCAGATTCATCTGCTGCTTCTCAAGCTGGAGTGAATTCGTATGTTCTATGGCAGTTGCAGGCAGAAGTTGTAAATGTATGGAGCATACTAAAATTCCCTGGTTTGAATTGTATACACAGCTTGAACTGATGAGAGATGGCAGCTTGCATAATGAAGAGGGACTAGGAAATGTTAACTGCTAAAATAGCTCTAGGTACAAGTGGAGACTTCATTTAATTTTTCATTTACAAGAGCTTAGTGTGGCAGAATTGAGGTAAATGTACCCAGGAACCATGAAGGGCCTGTCCTTGATGCAAAGGCTTCTCTTATAAAATGTGGTATTCCTACTCCAAAGTCTTAGAAATGTTAGGATGCTCAAAGAAAAGGTCGACAGAATTTGAACTTTGCAGAACCAGTTTACTTTTGATGCCCCTCAATCGTAGAAATAGCTGAGCTGTTGACTGAATGTCTTCCTCTTCTTCCCTTTCTTCCCCCTCCAGATCTGTTTTAGTCAAACACGTGGGATAGAAAAACTTCAGCCTTGTTAGTCTTACAAAATTAGAAATTTGATATCAATTCATTATAAAGAGAAGCCTCTGGATATGATTAAAGGTAGGACTATGTTTGCTACTGTTGTAAATATCTCTTCTGATCTTCCAAGCTGAGTAAAACTAGAAAGAGAAGGAAAATCAAAGAAGAAAATCTTGCATACCAGTTTCCTGCTTTTTGTTACTGATTGGATGGATGGAGGGACATTTGTGCTTGTATATATACTTAAATTGACAATTTGGCCCATGAGCTCTTAGATGTAGTAATCTTCTAAGCCTAGCTCTTTTTTTTTTTCTTTTTTTCTTTTTTTTTCTTTCTCCAAAAAACAATTTGAAAATTCTAGGTATAAAACTTTTCAGACTCTGCTTTGTGTTCTGAGAGTCATAGTCAGGTTCCTTGGTTTATATATTTTTCCCTTGTGAAATGCTGAACTCCATGACTTGACTTCAGGTTGGGCATCCAACAAACTACTAGTGGCTTTGAAGGTTATTTCTTTGGAAAACTTCTAGATAAAAAAAA
>VXBJ01007097.1:891125-915655 GCA_013400055.1 Nycticryphes semicollaris | reverse complement strand
AAGTGGAGACTTCCTTTTAGGTCATGAAAATTTTGTTTGGGTGTTTTTGTGTGGGGTTTTTTTTGTGATATCTATGCAATAGAATGTTGGGGCTTTTTCACTGCTGCTCAAGACTTAAGCAGATAGCATCAGTAAACAGCAACCGGTGTGCCAAAACTAGTTGGATTTCTCTTCCCCAGGCAGCCTGTGTTGTATGTGAAAAGTCCTGAAAACTGTAAAGGGCTGTACTGTTGAGAGATTTAATGGAACACAGTTCAAGTTCAGCATTAAGTGTTGTTGTGAATGGCTCTCTCAGAAATGAAACAAAATAGATTATATTTCATAATCTCTGCTGTTTAAGGTTTTCTCTTTCTCTTGCTTGCTTCCTTTGTTGGTGTTAATAACCTTAGCCAAATTTCTAGAAAGCTGAGAACGTGTGTCGAGGAAACCCTTGAGAAAATTTGGTAACAGTAGTAAATTTGAATAAGGATAAATAATAGCTAATTTAAATATTTTTCACTGTTAAATTGCCATTCTTACACTTGGTACTTTGGAGGCACTACAAAAATGGGTTGCCTGCCAGTAGTTCGTGATTCTTCCCCCTTATTTTGCAGTAAATAAGTGGAAAAGGAAGCCTTTGGGGATAAGAGGAGACACTATAGCTGAAGCCTTCAGCAAGTACAAGGTTTCTGTTTCAGTCTCTGCTGTAATTGATTGCAGTTGAGTGGTGCCATGTGTTAACATCAGAATCCATAGGTTTACATTGGTGACTGCATTTTTTTCCCCCTTCTTATCCTAAAGTCTAGGCTGACACTTTGCTAATTAGAGCGTAGTCCATGAGAAATAGTTTGGCTTCAGTTACAAATCCCAAGAGAAAGAGGCAATTTGATCTCGTGGAGTGGAGGGTAGAATGCTTGCAGCCCCTTGGGCAGAAATGTGAGTGGTAATGGGGGCAGTCCTTAGTGCCAGTGTTTGTGTTGGTAAACACTGCTGCTTTTTTTTTTTTTTTTTTTTAATATGCTTGGTTTTTGACTTTCCTACTAATTGAAATGTTGTTCTGAAAACCACTAGACTCAAACAGAATAAGTTACAAGAATATTTGTAATGATTCCCCCTGAGCCTTTGCACAGCATGGGCAATAACAACTATTTCTATTAATATGGGGGAGTTTCCCCAAGGCAGTTATTCATATCTCTACACAAATTTTTAGAAAGTTCTGCACAGTCCCTTTTTATGTTGCAGTAAAAGTTTGTGGTTTAAGTCTCTTAGAGGATGCATATGTATAACTAGATTAAAAATCCCCTTATGTGAATGCTATCAGTGGGCAGACAGGTTTTTTTCATATTTTTATTGTAAGGTTGAAGAACTACAACGAGGTGCTATTTAGCAAAGATGCTAGTTAACACTTTATAAACCTTTTTCTTATGTAATCCATTCAGAAGCAATGTTTCCCTAAATGTCTTCTCTAGATCTAGGACTAAGTCTGTTTAAACGGCTTATGAGGCCTCATGCTATGCAAGCACTATTACTTAACTTAAATTCTTGAGCTCTTGAACCCAGGTACTACTCTATTTCAGTTGAATATCTAGGAAAAATAACCCAAAAACCAAACCTGTTTGTTGTATATTAATCCAACTGAGTTTTGTCTCTAACAGACTAAAAGTAATCCTCAGGAGTAAACTTTAGAAGATTGTTATCTTGTGGAATGGCTCCTCAAGAGAAAGAGCCAATACTAAACCTGGTTCTCCCAACACCTGCTACAAATTGATGTTCCTCTGATTTCAGCAAATGTGATCCCGATTTTTGTTTACGATGCAGGAGAATCAGATTCCCTTTTGGATGGAAAGGGCTATTCTGGAGGTAATGCAAAGAAAGTCAAAAAGGCTCACTTGGGTCACAATATGTCCCAGTAATGTAACTGTAAAACAAGGGCTGTACAAACCTGAGTTCTAGTTGCAGCCGTGATACTGATGGTCTCTGATCTTGGGTGAAAAGCTTCAGCTCTTACCATTTTCCCATTTTCTAGCTTGTTTGTATATGTTGGCCTTGTCTCTGGCATTAAAATGTACCAAAGGGAGTGAAACAACCTTAAGTAAAAGTTGCAAACTAAGTGAAAAAAACCCACAAAATATATTTCATTTTATATCTATCTGACCTCCATTTGCTTAATTTTTTTCTTTCTGCCTTCCCTCTCACTTTGTTCACCGAGTATAGCAGCAAAAGAAGTGGAAAACTGAGATGAAGCCTAGGGATTGCCTCTTGCATTGCCACAACTTTCCTCTGAAGAATGAAATTTATCCTGAGATTTCTGTAATTAATCTCCTGGCTATATATCAGTCTGCCCTCTGAGGTAAACGCTGGATGAATTTACAAAGATCTCAAAGACTCCGGTGCAGAATCACTAGGTCTGTTGGAGCCATCAATAATAATCTGAGCCAGAAAAAGCAGCCCAGTTCTGTTGCATTATACCCTTGATCTCAACTAAGTTTGCCTCTTTGGACTGTATCTAGTTACCTTGTGCCCTGCCTTCTTTTTGGAGAGGAATGGCAGAAGCAGTTTTGATAGCACCACCAGATCCTCCTGTGGTTCTGGATTATCTGAGTGACTTTGTTGTAGAAACGTAGGCCTGAGAAACCAAAGGAACAGTAGAGTTACATCTGCCAGTGGCAATTGTGTAAGTGTTTGGAGTGGATGCATCTGTACTCTGGTCTCTATGCATACTTAAGGAACAAGAGCTCTGATGGTAGACCTGCCCATTAACAAGCGCCAGCTGCTTGAAAATATCATTTTCACATTATCTTCTCAAGAAAATTTGGGTTTGTTTTTTTTTTTTTTTTAAGTTCTGTGAACATATTTACAGCATGTTTATCATTTATCCAAAGATGATTGTTACTGGGTTTTGAACCAACGTACCATTACAGCCGATCTATTTTGCTGAAAATGGCTTTTTCTTAAGTTCCTAGTTCTGTTAGAATTAACTTTCTAAGGTGGCTTAATTTCCCTTTCATCACACTAGATTTTACTCTAGAATTGCTCATTTTGGCATTGGGGGGTTCATTTGGATTGTCATTTGTAAAAATGGGAGACAGGTGAGGCCTTTGAGTCTATTCCAATTTTAATTTTTATACAAGTCCCTCAAAAGCTCATAGCAGCCAACCCCCATCTCACATTTTCTACTTACCAAAGTATTTCTAACATTTTATGTACCCCCTTATAATCTGTATGTTGTGAAATCAGGCACAGCTTTACTCTTTGCTAGGTAAATAATCACCATATCAGAACGTTAACACTGTAAGACATATGCTGACAGAAAGGGCAGTAAAAAATTGCATATAGATTTTCATTTAAAATGCGTCACTAGAGGTCTTGGCAGCTCTGTTAGCCTGTCATAGCAACAGCAGTGAGAGAGAGCATTTGGCTCTAACAGCAATATGATCTCATTACGTAGGACAGGAATATAGAGTAAAGAGACAAAGCACTCTGTACTAATTTTAGGTTCCATTTCAATCTGTGACATGTTTTTGAACTTGTCTTCTCAGCATCATAGTTCGGGTGGAAACTCTTCAATAACATCTGATTTGAATGGATCCCCGGCAAACAGCATCGCTTCTTGGTGCTGCTTTGCTTCCTGTTTGGTAGTGGAAGGCTTTTATGTTTACTGTGGTACTTTCCTCTTGCTGACTTTTGGCATTAGTATTGATCAGAGTATCAATTAAAACCTGCATGTGGGGTGCAACATACTCAAGCTGCCAGAATCCGCATGATGTTTTGAGTGTTTTAATCCTATCTGTTTACAAAAAGAAGAAAGCTGAAATCCCCAAGCAGAAGATTCTTATAATGCTATTGATTTAAATTAGTAATTTGATTTTATGCTTTTATTTTTTATCATCTTACGTCACTTCTAGACAATCCATATGAAGTCACGGCAGTTATTCTAATTCTGTAGTACATTTTGTGCTAGTGATGGGTGGAAATTCTGCAGCGCCCCAATACCAGATCCATACCCAGAGCTGATCTAGCACCTTTGTGCTGCTCTGATAGCTCAAAGGCGGCAAAGTCGACTGATTTGCCGAGCTGGGGATTCCCCAGGCGTGGGGGAATCTGCAGCTGGTGTTCTCTCTCTGCATAGCTGTCTCTCTCCCCGAACACCAAGCTGCAGCTGCTCGCAGGGGAGCCTGTTGCGACCGGCCACCAGGCGTGAAAATGAGGGTAGCTTTGTGGCTGCACTGACACTCACCCAAGAGCTGTGCTTTTCTGTAGTCTGTCTGAAGCCTAAATGTATTAGAAACCCCCCTTTAAAAAAAAAAGAAGGGGAAAAACCCACAAATTTTTGACTGCAGTGATCCACAGGTGGTTTAGATTACTTGCGCATAATCTGAACTGTTTGAGTTATATAAGAAATATCTCCCTCTCGTGCTCTACAGCATAAGCCTAACATAAAAGCTTAAGATTTTCAGAAGGACTTAGGATGTTAGGCATATAAATCCCATCGAATTTTAATGGAATTTAGGGTCTTATTTGGTCTCTTTTGAAAAATTATTTCTAAATCTCTGCAGGATTAGAGGAAACTCCCACTGTGAACAAAACTTTTTTCCAATAATGCACACCTTTTTCTGAAGCTTCTAGCCCCTGTTACACTGTTCAAAATATCACTTCATGCCGGAGGAGTCTGGCAGAAATCTTTTAAAGTTCCCCTCAGTTCAGGAGGCTGCACACTGATCTAATTTACAGCAGCAATTCCTATTGCCCCATGAAACTTTGGACTTGCCTTTCATTTAAATTAATGGAAAGAGAATTTATATAACTATATTAACAGTTGCTTGAGGCAAAGAATATATTAGATAAAGTCTACAATATCGGGTTTTCCTTTTTTTTTTTTTTTTAATGGCAAATTAGGTGGTTTCTGGTATTGTTTTAATTGACATGCTGTAAAATGTATGCTTTTCTTAAAACCTGAACATCCTCCCAGTTTGTGACAACATTTCGGGCTTTCAAAATCCTAGGAGTTACAATAGCTGTCTTAAGCAATATTGCCAATATTTCCTCATTTTAAGGCTCTGTTACCCCACTCAACTGTCAGATGTTGTGCCCTCAAGATGTTGTGCCCTGAAGAGTCTGCCTTTGCACCCTTGCAACTGCATACGGATCTTCCCTGTCATTTCCTTTCAAGATAGGGCAGTTCACAGGCAGCGTTAAGCATTGTATAAGTTGGTTGCCAGATACTTCTCAGCTGCAGAAAAGAGCTCTGCTCCAGATACTTCTTGGGTTCTGTATTACTATGAGCTGCCTGCTATCAGCTTGCAGCTCTTCCCCTGTTCCTCTCCTCGCTGAGCTCGCTGCATTCCCTTCTCTGAGAGGAGGAATCTCCTGGTGCTATTTGGCTTCCAAACTATTTACACTGAAACATCCTTGTAGAAATGGAAAGAAGCAAAGGTCACATTAACAGCCCTATGTTAAAGGTCAGCAATACCATGGTAACAGTAGAAATCCATCCAGATGCCTGCAGAAAACTTGAACCCCTTACGAATAGGAAATAACTCAAATAAACAGGGAGGTAGATAAAAAGCAGTATCTTAGCACTGAGCCACACATCAAGTGGAGACGTAACATTTGAGAGCTGCTTGGGTATTTCCTATGCCTAACTTTGAACTACTTTGCTCAAAATACAAAACTGTAGCAAATATTGAGAAAAATAACTGCCTTGTAAATGTTCTCACTCAACCTGAGACTTGCCTTTTTTTTTCTTTTTTTTTTTCTTTTTTTTTTTTTCTGCAAGCGTGTAATGCAGCCGAGTGTTGTTTAGTATCCTTCCTGTGCCTTAAAGTGTGACTTTTATGGGTGACGTTATGTTTATGGGTCTTTGTTCATCCTCGGCCCCATGTACCCCACTGCTGCTTCCTCTGAGGCTTTGCCGCCACGCCGCAGGGTGTTAATTTCCTGTTTTGAGTCTGTCACAGACAAATTCAGAGCCTCGATTAAAACACAACACACAGATACATGCTGCTGACAAAGGCAGTAATAAAACTAAAGTTTAAAGGTGGCCCTGGTGTTTCCTCATGGAGCAGCATGGGGACCTTTCACCTCTTGGAGACATGCTGTTTGCAAAGGTTTCTTTTCTTTTTAATTAGGGCTCGACTGAATGAGTTTTAGTAAGCTGCTCTAGCATTTGGTGTGTTTGGTTTATGGACTCGTTTACTACAAAACATGCACAGCTCACTGGAGGGTTTGTTTTTTTTTTTTAATCAAAAAAGGCAGCCTTATGAAACTTGCTGGAACTGCAAAGAACTAAAAAAAGCTGAAACAGAAAATATGTTGGTTATAGTGATGGGTCCAGTCTGTACAGTTTCTGCAAGACATATGCATGGGCATCTGAATTTCCTGACCTTTTATCTTGGTCATTGAGCAGAAGGGAAAAAGCCAGCCTTTTCTTGCTTTTGTGAAAATCCTTCCTTTTGCTCTCCCATCCAGCAGTGAGAGACTTGCAAAGGTCATCCCTTAGACATGAATTTCTGCAGTTTTTTCCTCCAACTTGTTCATCTAGCACAGTTTAAAGTGTTTTGGCATATTATTTCAGACCATCTTGTAGAGTCACAGATCTAACAAGCAAAAAAACCTTTTCCTATTACTCAGTGCAGGTTTTTTTCTCCTTTTCAATTTGTTACGTTGTTCCTAGAACTGCTGTAAAAGCCTTTGCTCCTTATTATAAATACTGCACACATATTTACAAGAGTGCATTTTAAACTTGGATTTGTTCTAATGGAGGCCTTGTTATTTTCATGCAGAGTTGGGATCTTTTTTCCCATTCTCAGTAAAATATTCCTTAGTTCTGTATGCTGATGAATTTTGATATTAAGAAGTATATTCGGAAAACTGAAGTTTCTTACTTAGTCATTCTGATGTATGACTACTAGTTTGCATATCTGCTACAGTTACTTAGAAAGCCAAATACCTCGTCATAGAGTCCCCTTGTAATCAAGAGGGAAGTTCTTGACTTTCTTAGAGAGATATTTTGCAATATACCTGAAGTTCAACTAAACTTAGGCTAATTATACCTGGAGAACAAATTTTGGAGCCTAATTTCTTGCAGATGCTCCTCTTCCTCATGTTAAAGGAAGTACCAGCTATGTGCTCTTTCACAGCCTTCAGCTAGAAACTGTGGCTGTGAGGATCACTTCAGGCTTGATGCATGGAGAGGGCATCGTGCTGGGCAGTACAAGGGTTCATGTGCTGCAGATGCTGCGTATCACCTTGTGCCCATTACTCTCTGGTACAGGGTGGAGGAAGTTATCTTCAAACTGCACATTTCCTCTGCCTTTCTGCTGCAATATTTCCTACAGCTCAGGACCTCAGGTCCATAGCCTTGTGTTGTGCCTGATGGGTTCCTGGACACTCTGTATATGCTGCTTTATACTAGAAGGAAGAAACTACAGCTGTGACTTAAGACTCCCTGTTATATGCCCAGTCAGGACATAATACTTTGGGGAGGTCAATAAAAGTGGTCTGGGCCACACCATCAGTAGGTGAGCTTGCTTTTTGCTTTGGTGGCTGTTTCCACCTCTCTACCTCTATCCTCTTCTATCTAAATCCTCACCCAGAAGGGAAAAAAACCCAAAACTACGAAGTTCCCTTGTGACTTCTGTAGTTGTGCTGTTTGTTGTGTAGGCTGTCCTAGACTGCCTCTCTGTCTTGCCTATTTAGATGGCACTGCGGACAGTCCATGGATGGGAAACCGCTCTTCTTGCAAAAGCTGAGTATGCCAGACTTCCTCAGAATCAGTGGATGTTTTGGACAATAGATGTTATTAATTTCATGTAAGGAAGTGGTATATTTTTTAGTATGGACTATGCTCTGTATGCTCAACAAAAAGGGACCTAAAAACTGCTGCATGGTTTAAAGCTTACTTGTTGAAAAAGCTCTGAATTCAATCTCTAAAATTCAAATTCCAACAAAGAAAAGTTTGGCTTACAAGTAAGCTTAATGCTTTGTTTAAGTGCAGACAGACCTTTGGTGCTGTTAGCCCTTTATAAAACACTGTAAAAGGTGGCATAACCAGATGTATAGGCGTTCCCTCTGTGTAGAGAGTGTATCAGCAGTGGAATAGGATGCCATGGCTCTGCTCCTCAAGCTGTAACTGGAAGGGGTAGGAGCAAAATGCTACTACAAAACTTTGGGTTAAGTTAGAGAATTTGTAAGGTGTTCTTAAGTCTCTCTGAGGGTGAGTTTGGTGCATTTTAAAACTCGTGTCTTTTCTTTACAGGAGCCTATTTTTGCTTTCAGAATATGTCATTGTTACTTGCTATGGCTCAGTTGACCTAAGGATTGATAGAATTACGCTGTAAGTCTTCTGAGGCAGCAATTCTTTGTTTGACTCAATATAGGTGGCAGCCCATAAATGAGATCTAGGTATGCCTGCTATATGTATGACACAAGTGTTAGGTGAGTGTTCTGCATTGTTCAGTCTTTTCTGTTCTGACATGGTACATTCTTCATTGGTCATGCCTTCAAGGTCTCATCTGTGGGGAACAGTACTTCATAGTGATAAGCTTTTTATAAGCTTTTTTGGTTGGTTTTTTTTTTTTTAATTTTTTTTATTAAGTTGGGTGTTAGCAGTGTTACAGCAGCCACTATATAGCTGGGATGCGCTGTGCAAAAATGAGAAATGTGAATCATGTTTTAAGTGAGTTAAACATGATGCGTTCCATGTGCAGGATGTATATGCTTCTCTCTGCATTATGAGTAAGACACAGATCCCATGCAAGTCATGGGTTCTGGTTTTTACAAAACATCTGTGACTTCTGACCTTTCCATGCTTGCGTGCATATGAGTGAGAGCACTGGTGTGCTCACAAACTGTGGAACAAACTTCACTGAGAATAACAGAGTAAATCTTGGAACGCATGGGAAAAGTTGATGGAGAGCTGTAGGCCAGTGGCAACACTGGGTGACACAAAAGATCAGACTAATTTCCCAAGACAGTTGTTTTAGCTGGACCAGCTAAAACAGAGGTATTGTCAGGGTTTCTCAATTTTCCACATTATGTAGCTGATGTTCCTAAAAGTTATTCAAGTGCAAGAATGATATGAAAGTGATGCACTGAGGCTGTTCCAAACTATTTCATGTTAAAATCATACCTAGAATAATCTGCATCTGCAATGTACACACTATTGATTAATCTGGGAAACAGGTCTGTGAGTGCTGGCTGTCAGCATGAGGGACACAGAATGAAGCAGCATCATTCAAATCCTCTAATTTTACTCCCTATACTGGAGCATTAACAAATTCCATAAGTGTCAAAGGTGTTTCTGTGTTCTGAACTAATTTTAGCTGCTCTTTGCTCTTGGATTCTTGCCTCGCTTGTCTCCTGGCTACTCAGATCTGCACTTTTCCTCTTGCTGTCCAAGAGTGTAAATTCTTTTTCTTTGAGTGCCTTACCATCTTATTTTTTTTTTCCTTTGTTAAAGCTCTCTCTAATTGTGTTAACCTCTGTTTCTCCTCTCTCCTTAAGTTATTTGTAACCAAGCCCATCCACCTCTTTTACACCTAGCCTTTATGCTTCTGTTTGTAGTGCTTTTACCTGCTCCTGTGCAGGGTGGTCATGCTTTCCTACTAAATTCTTTCCTAATGTTGTCTGCCCCCCCACCCCAGAAGCCTCCAGTGTGGGCCTGTTGAAGGCAAACCGCTACCACTCTTCCAGTTTGAAAAAACTGAATAGAGAAAAACCACACTAACCAAACCAAGTGTCTTGAGATGGCATCTCCCTCAGCAGACAGGTCTGCACCAAACTCCCCAGAAAAAGGAAGCGTTTTCTGTGGTATGTAGACAAAAGTGCTGATTGCTAAATGCTTCAGACTTGATCACAGGTCTACCACAATCACATTATGAAAGGCATAGTCTTGACTTGCTGTATCTGCAACAGGTTAGGTTGATAGATTAAGATTTTTGTGTCATTCTGAGAAATGTCTTGTGGTGTGTCTTCATCAAAGGAGATCTAACACAGCTACAGGATACTTCTTGCATGCTACAAGAATGCTGTTGGGTACCTTATGTTCTTTCAATCGATTTGCTCCTTGCAAACTGCATTTAACCAAAATTTTGTAATTAATGCTTTGCTGCAGCCTAAGTAGGTGGTGCAAGCCTAATGCCAGGAAAATCACTGAATTTACAGAATAATTCTATTGAACTATATGTTTCCAAGGGTCATCAACTTGATCATGAACAGGCTGAAGAAAGGCTGTAACTACTTTTCTAGAAGCTACAGACGAAGACAGGCCCTAAAATGATTTAATTTTTTTATGAATAGTCCTTATTAAAATAGGCTATGATATGGAAAATGTTGCAGTCCTCAAACTTACACACTATGGGCCCCAGACTGAAGAAAGCCTTATAGCTGCTGAGGATACTTGATGTTGCCCAATCAAAATCCTGCCAATATTGCTATGGCAGGAGTCACTAGATGGCAACATTACCTGTAGTCCTATAAATTCATGTGTGTGGGCATTGTCCAGCCTTTTGAAGAATCATGCCTTGTCTGTGGAGATCTATCTTCTTTTGAGGGAGCTCAGGCCAGCAAAAGGGGTGAAGCTGTCTCTCTATCTAAGTCCTTTCTGAACGGGGAAGTTGTCTGAATGCTGGTAACTGCACACACGGTGTGAAACAAGCCACTCTAGAGGTACACCCACCAATTTCTGTTTACATTACCATGCCAGAAGTAAACAGTGATTTAGGAGTGTGTCTGTATCCTACTTGGCTCTGCCTGTGTATGTGGGATGTTGTAGTGGGGGGCGGATGGGAGGCAGCAGTCAACTGGAGGTGTTTCTGTAGCCTACTCACCTAAATCTGCCAGCAAATGTGAATTAGGACCCCTTTTAATGCTTTGGCTGGAGGCTGTGCAGCCAGGGCTTCACATCTGCTACCACTCAGAGCAGCTGAGTGTCCCTCTTCATTCTAGGCTTGGCAGGTTTGGTACATGGCTCTGATTTTGTGTGAAGTTGATTTTAGGTATGCACCATAGAGGTCATGATAATCTACCGGAAAAAAATGTTTGTAGGATTTCAATAATTCTGTGAGAAGTGTGATTAAGGGTAATACTCAAGATTTAGTTGTTTACAGTTGATTGAAAATTTGGCTAGACAAAGTATATGATAACAAATGTGAGTGCTAGGCTTAGCTCATTTTGCCTAAGTTTTCCATGTTAGAACTCTCAGCAATATTTTAACAAAATGTTTTTTTATTTAAATTTTAATGTTATTTAAATTTTATTTTAATTCAAATTTTAATTGACAAAGTTATGACTTGTTCATGCAGGTTATCTGGAAATCACAGAGCTGCTGAAGTATGCAGAAAGTACCACCTTCTCTGCCCTTTTTGCTGCAGATGTTGTTTCTGTTCTTGTGTTTTGACTGAAAAATCTCATTGAAAAAAATCCTAGGTGGATTCATAAAAGTTTTGATCTAGTTAATTATTTCCTTTTAATTTACACTTGAATGCAAAATAACAAATAACAGACTTCTGAGAGTAAACACGAAATCAACTGAAATTTCCCCTAACGAACTCTTATTTAAAATACTAGCCGGGGGATATTTATTTTAAATAGTGAAACTTTTAATAACTGTAAAGAGTAGGTTTCCTTTGCTCCATATTGTTCAAAGTTTCCCACTGCAATAAGTGCATTGTACGTTTTGTTCTTGCAGCTGTATATCCTATCAGGAAAGCCCATCCCAGGCTCACATGTTGGGACAGTCTTTTCTCAACTCCAAAGTCAGAGTAAGTCTGAGAAACGTTAGTTTTTCCTGACCTGCATCATATTTTTCATTTGTTAACTGATTTTTTGGAAGAAAATTCAAAGGTCTATTGTAAGCAACATACTCACATATTCCCACATAAGTGGGAAATGTTGTTGGTCACAGCTTTATCTTGTAAATAAACAATAGAAATGCAGATTATTATTATTTTTTTTTCTCACCAAGGACAAAAAAAACCCTCCACACAAGCCCGTTGGAAGTAATTGATTTTTTCCTATTATCCTGAAACAAAAGAAACTGTTGTGTAATGGGAACTATAGAGTTATACAGATTGATAGCCACACAGCTGTGCTCTTCTCCCCCTCCAGTCCCATAACTTCCTGTGTTGGTGTTCATCTCCACAGGTTCCATGTTTAGACATTTAGGAATAGCATTTTACAGGATTTGAAATAATTTTTTCTAGTGAAGATGCATCAAAACAGGGCAACAACTGATGGAGAAGCCAACTATATTGATTGTCATGCTTTCTCTAGCGAGTAGTAACGCAAAAAGAGCAGAAAGTGATTGCCCCCCAGCCCCTCCCAAAGTGCTGAACAGTCAGCACTTTGTTTTTGGGGTAATCTCTCCATAAAGAGAGCAGCTGATCTTAAAATATTAAAACCACATTCATTAGGCAACAGCACCTAAATGCGCTGCTTACCCTGTACTCATTGAGCTGCTGGGTACTGGGTCCAAGCGGTGTTACTGAAAGCCCACGCTGAGGACAGCTGGGCCAGCTTGCTTTGCAGAGCACCAGGATTTTTCCTGACATTTATTTGCACTTGGCGAGGGCCCCCGGTGAGCACTAGTGCTGCTGCTCCTCATATTGAGTGAGGAAATTGAAATGTACTTGAATTAGAAACAGATGACTGGAATTTAGAGATGAGTTAAAACTGCTCTAAGCAAAAGGCAAGAGTGATATAATTAGTCTGGCTTGCAACTTGTTTGCTTATGGTACGTATTAGAGCCCTTTTTTATATCTTTAAAAAGTAACAAAAGAAAAATTAAATGACTATAGATAACAACATAACTCATGGATTTGAACTTTACAGTTCACTCTTGGATCTAAAATTTCCCAAAGCAAAATGCCAGAGCCTGATTCACTGCTGGTCTCACACAGGTATGATTTCACGGGAACCAGTAAGATGGTTTTGCACTGAGATGGACATTAAAGGACCACAGTGAAATTACTTCCTCTCTGCCTGCTGAAAATTTGACTAGCCTCCTTGGTTTAATAATGAGAAAATTAAAATGTATAATAGAAACTGGCTCCTTAATTTTGTAGAAGCTTGAGTCACTATTTAAGCTTATAGGGCTTGGATCAATCTGTTCTAAAAGCTTGAATTTGATGATAGACTTCTTTATTTCATCAGTGACCCCCTAGCTTTATTACCAGCACCCTTAAATAATATTAAAATGAAAACCTTTTGAGGAGAAAAGTGGTCTCTATTGCTTTTTTGGATGCTTTGTCCCGCACTGACCGTGCTGCAGAAGCACAGGGATGCCAACATCCATGGTGCTGATGTGCTGCTGGTCAATGTAACTCTGCTGAATGACCTGGAGAATCTTGGTTTTCAGAAGGCAAACCTGTAGCAACAGAAAATAAAGCAAAACAAAAAAGTGAACCAAATCATGTAACAGATTAGTTCAGGTGCTAAAGAGAAACAGGTCTTTTTTTTACACATAATGCTTGGTTCTCACCTTGTCCTTCAGAGTTCCTTAGCTGTTAGAAGAGACTCACTGTGTTTTAAATAGCATCAGAATGAATGGGTGCACCAAGGCCTCTGATCAAATGAACACAAACCTGTAGATAATGAATTC
The DNA here is from genome assembly GCA_013400055.1 of Nycticryphes semicollaris. NCBI lineage: Eukaryota > Metazoa > Chordata > Aves > Charadriiformes > Rostratulidae > Nycticryphes > Nycticryphes semicollaris. The sequence goes on along the minus strand of VXBJ01007097.1, from coordinate 902,076 downwards.
CTGTTATAGCGGCAGGAGTTGAAGAATAATTTATGCCATAATACAGGAGAAGAACAGAGCAGTTTTATTGCTACAAACAGCAAAATGATGAGCACATCCAGGCTCGCTCTTTCAGAAAAGCATAGGTGAAGGGGGCAATGGAAGCATAACTGTCCACTTTAATGCCACGGATTCATCTTGTTTGGCCAAGATCAGTTTAAGTTAACAGAGGGAACTCTGACCTCAGAAGTGACTATGATGGAAGACATGCAGGTTACCATTTATTGTAGATTGTTTATTTTAGAGCAGGGATACTGTAGCTAGGAAAATGGTCCTGAAATGGTCAAGTAGTTGTGTACGTGTGTAAAATGTGAGATTATCAGAGGATATTGGCAAAACTCAAGTGGAAAATTGAGAGCATATTTTCAGGACCAGCATGTTTTTTGTTCTACAGGGATCTTCACAGAGAACTTTCATCTGGAGTGCCTTGATGTTACTGTGTAGTAGGAATGTGTCATTGGATAATTGGAGCTAGTAAAAAAAAAGTATTCATTTGAAGTATTTATTTTTTTCAGAAATGCAGTTTTGCTGAATTTGTGGTATTTTATAACAACATAAAGGTAATAAGCATTTCTTTCACTGGGGAGAACTTGTTCCTTTCCTTCCTTTGAAATGTCTTAATTTAAATTTTGATATGTTAGAGCATATTTTTAATACCTTACCATTTACATGTACAATATACACATATTTAGTCTTGTGATATATTTTTATGGACATAAATTAACTTTATTCACATCTTTATAGAGAACTTAAAAACTTTAGCCTGTCACTTTGAATCTCTTTTGTTTCCTGCAAAAAAATCCTGATTTCTGCCTGGTTTTCCATATAGCACTGGGGTGTAGGGCATCCAGTCTGTGCTGCTTCAGATGTTTCTCTGCTCTAAGAGGGGTGTGTGTCTACATGGGGAAAAAAGAATGGTTGCTTTTCCCATTAAAGATGTAGGGCATTTTTGTTAATTCATAGCAAACAGCTTTATGGGCTACTGTACAATGTGACTGACTGCAGCTGCTCGGGGACATTTGGACTACCTGCACATTTCCAAAGAGTAATGAGGAGTTGCTACTTGAGCTTCTCTGAGAGGGAGAGAAAAATGTCCGACTGAGACTGGTGGGGAAGTGAAGACCCAGAAGCTTGGCCTTGCTGCATGGTTTGGCTTTCTGGCTGTCCTTGAGCTCACTGGCAGAAAAATTTTCATTTGAATACCTGAAAGTCAAACAGCTGCATTATTTAAAAAAGGTCTTACTACATTGCTGAGGCTTTCAACAATGTCGGAGCTCTTAGGTTTGCTTTAAGAAGTGGCTTTCATCTGAACCCAGGTGGATATCCATAGTGTCCCTACCTGCACAAAATCAACAAATGCAGTGAGCCTGTGAAAACATTTCTGCTTGTGCAGAGGGGAAACAGAGGTGACAAGTTAAAGCTTGTTGCCGCTAATGCAGAGCGCAAGGTCTCAATGTTAACCTGCCCAGAGAAACGCATTTCCCTGGGTGTATTGCAGCAGCACTCAGTGAGATTGCTTGGTTTTTTCACTTGGCCTTTCTGCCTGTTTTCTACCCAACTCAGTCACAGAAGCTGCCAGGTTATCCTGACCCTCGTACAGCTTGGACTCCCAACTGGTGAAGGAGGGTCATGGCATTTCTCCTTTATTTTGCTCCGTGCCCAAGACTGGCGTGCCAGGCAGCTGGTGTGGCCTGACACAGCTGAACTTGAGCTGCCCTCTGTTAAGGAAATGCTTGAGGCATTGTCAGCTTTAGGACAGATTTAAGTGACTGTTGTGCTAATTAAGTTGTGCAAAGGAGCCTTAAAAATGCTGAAGATCTGCTTGTCTGCCTATTAGGATTTTTTCAAGTAATTACTAATGTTTGAGGCATAGAAACTGCCAGTTTTTGAACTGCTATTTTGTTGTAAAATTATAGTAAGAAATTGCTTTGTCTCCATTACATTCTCTAAAATGGAAAGTACAATTAATGAAAAATCAAATTTTCCAGTTTGATGCAATGGAGCATCTGCAAAAATACTCTAGGGGACATGATGATAACCACAATCTGCAGCTGTTGTGTTACTGAGAGCTGATCTCAGATCTGTGGTCAATGCTGATTTCAATTTTGTACTACATGTAGGGATTCAACTTTTGTTTATAAAGTCTTATTCCAAAATGTTGCATCCACCCTTTGAATATGGGATGAATTTGAGTCTGGAAATAAGCTTGTTATAGGCTAGGTCATTTACTAAGCAATTCTTAATTGGAAAGTTCATTGCTGTGCACTACTCTTTTGTACACAGGTTCTCCAAACCAGAATAGCAGTTAAAATGATGTTTTACTACAGTTAAAATTAATTTAGAACTTAAGAGCAGGCTCTGTTTGAAGAGGCATTTTCATTTTTAGAAGCAAGGATGACTTGTTACTATTACTTACCAGACTGGAACGTGGTGGTGGGGTGCTTTCCACCTGAAAAATTACCCTCTTGAGAGTTGCATAAGGTTCTTTGTAATGATGGAGTTCAGACTTAAGAATCCTGGAACAAAGACAGCTTTAACTCAAGTTTGCACAATTAGGAGTCTGGGTTTGTAGCATTACTAATGATGATTACAGTGTTACAATTTATCATGGAAGAGCACCCAATGATCATTTGACTCCTTTTGAGAATCTCAATCTTCACGCATAGCTTTTCACTAGGAAACATCTGTTCCTGAGTGGTCTGACTTTGAACCTCAACTTCCTATCACATCCCATGCAAAGATGTCTCCTGCTGGTCCTTATTAAAGTAGAAAAAAAAAAAGAGAAAAGTATTCTTGGTTAATAATGCTATGCTTTGGGGATTTCACTTGTCATCTATGGGGTCACGGAAGAAAAACTTCCCCATGATAAGTTATAATTTGATGGGTATTTTTTGGGTTCTCTGGTCTTTCTCTGAAGCACAAGAGACTAACCACAGTAAAAGAAGGGATTTAGGCAGGGTACGTTCTTTGAGCAGCATTACGTTTTCAGAGGTCTGGTTCATGTTTTCTTGTTGACATGTTTGGGTCTAAGACTGCCAGCTTTTGGGTGAGATCGCTTTTGATTGTCAAGGTCTACTGGACCATTGATTCCTTGAATAGACAGAAGGTTGCTTCAGTTCAAACCGAGACAAATTAGGTGTCTCTGCATTTCAGATCTGGAAACTTAATTAATAACTTCTAATCTGATGTTGCAAACTAATACGACACTGTGCTACAATACATATATTTCTGTATACTGGAATCTCTTAAGTGTGAGTTCTATTTCTTTCTGTAAAAATGTCATGAAAATCTCCCTGCCACTTCTAATCTGACTGGCAACCAAACACAGTGTTTCTTCACAACCAAACACAGTGTTTCTTCAAGCCTCAAAACCTCTTCCTTAACATGTGCTGAAAAGTCCAAGAGTTATAATGTAAAACTGTGATTAATATCCTTCATTACACTTTAAAGAAAAAGTTTTCTGAAAATAAATTACATTAGGATTTTATGGAACTGCCAGCTACAACATAACAGATTTTCTGAGAGTTGAGATCAGTGAAACTTTATGGGTTTCCTTAAAAGGTGGTATTGTAGAATAGTTTAGAGGAATTGACAAAAAGTAAAAAAACTAGACTTAATGCTTTTATGAGTTTTGTGTACTTCTATTTCTCTGCAAGAAAGCTTTCCCATTAATTCCCATTACATTACCATTCCAAATGAAATTTTACACTCTCTTAGGCTACAGCTATGTGTCAGACAGACCAACAACATCTCTTTGTATTTAGACTTCTGAGTTGGAAGGTGTCTTTAGTATAAAATCTACAAGTGGTCTAGATTTAGGTAAGCTTTGGTTAAACGGGAACTAAAATGGAGCTTGTACTTCATCACTGTAGTGCATCAGCTGTTAAGTGTCCTTTTAGAGAGAACTCATTTTAATGCTGCTTTATTTGATGGGGTTTTTTGAAAGAGATTTTGAAATATGCAAGAGAAGTAACTGTTTTTTATTTAATACAAGCAGTAAAGAACAGCTGCTGTTACATTAAATAAGAGCTCTGTCAAGAATTGTGAAGGTGAATATACTGTGCTAGAGGAATGAGGAATGCAGGACAAGAATACAAGAAGAATAGTAATTGTTTGCCTTTTACTCAGAAACACAATGGTGGTGGGAATGGATTGGAATAAAGGACCAGTGGAGCAAAAGTGGCCCAGAGAGTAGAGACCCTCAAATTAGAGTGCAAAGCCTTTACAATATCCCGTGTGGACGGACTGCAGAAAAATAAACCCTGCATGGTAGGCTTTCTTTTATCTTCTTCCCAAGTGTTGATGTCAGTGCCTCTGCCCTCCCCCGGCATTCCAGTTTCTGTGCTGTCTTCACACCTCAGAGTGTTTGTGCTCCTACTAACTGCAAATGAAGTAGTTGATAAAGGTTGTGTGCACTTAGCAAGCAACTGGGCCGGATTCTCTTGGTCCATTGTATTCAATCAAAGCTCAGTGTCAAAATTTTCCAATTGTGTGTAATTGTTACTGGATTTCCCAATTTTCCTTTGGGGAGGAGGGAGGGGAAAGTGGGGAGGAAGGCATAAAGCAGTTTAAGTTACTCATGCCGTCACCCTGTTCTCTGGGCATATTTAACCTAGATGTCACTTCAGGTGTCTGAAATGAGCAATGATAAGGTTTGCTGTGCTGAATCCAATTGCTGGTATTCAGCTTCTTAGCACTTTTCTGGAGATCTTAATGGAGAGATTAATGTCTAAACACAAACCTACTCATGCTTGTATGATAAATGCTCTCTAAGTTCAATATCGTATCACCCTAAGAAGGCAGAAAGAATGAAAATCGCTATCTAATTCTCAAGTCAATAATAGTTTGTTTGAATTATTTCTTTATAAGATGTATGATCAGTCGGCAAAGACTACTTTATTACAGCTCATTCTGTATTTTCAGTTGCTGCTCACACCTTATGCAGGTCTGTGATCTGCAGGAGATTGTATAAAGTGTATATTGGAAAAGAGATTCCCTCTGTAGTTTTACTCTTTAGGAGCTTCTATGTAAACATTTACATGAGAAATGGCATTCTCTTGTTTTCTAAGCATAACAAAAGAATGAGAGACTAATTGCTTGCTTTTTTTTTTTTTTTTTCCTGGAGATGTGAAGAATCTGCAAGATTGATTCAGAATTTTTCTTAGGAGGTTGGTAGTTGTAGCACTGACTCTCTTATGTTCTTTCGGAAGTCTGCAAAACATTTGCTGACATTTAAAAACTATCATTCATATTTCATGTCCCTTCAGTAAGAATTTGATTTTATCAGTATGATGTCTTTACTACTGTAATATCTCATGGAGTACTATCAATGCTTGAAGAGTCAACCAGTTAGGAGTATGATAAATCTCTTAGAAAATGTTAGATTTTTGAATTTGCCTAAAAAGTTTTAATTTACCTCTAGATAAAAGTTTATTCTTAAAAGTCACTGCTCTCATCCCTCTGACATCCAGGTTGGTGAGCAAATTGTTATAGAAGAAGAATGACTATAAGAGGAGGTGTGAGACATAGCAGACTGGGGAACGCCAGAATTACTGGTTAACATATGTTTGATTTAAGTGACTGTCAGTTATGTGGCATAGTAGGGTTAAAAGTTTTTTTCTCCAATATACAATTTTAGACGTATGTACATTTTTTTTCCTAGTGTAGTTCTCTGCTTTGTTTTGTGCTCAGAGCCATGCCACACCAGTTTGCTTGAGCCCTTATGGCAATATAGGAAAATACAAAGATTGTGTTTAACTTTCATTCTTGTTGATTATGTTAGTCCCAAATGGCTAAATCTCTTTGTCCTGGTTGTAGAGGATAAAATCCTGGGTCAGCCCTCACTTAAGGAAGAAAGTCTTAAGTCATTGAGCTGGACCTCAAATTTCGTGAGACACAACTCCTGTTTTTGTTTGTAGGACTGTGCTGGAATTGAAAAGACTCTTGGCACAACATAGGTCTGCATAACATCTTTGAGATTTGGCCCCTAGGAATTTCCTGTTTAAAGAATGCTGGGCTTGGCCATGAACTTCGTATGTGCAGTGCACTCAACACCAGATGCATGTACTCTCTTATAAAGCTGAGGGAACTGAAAGCACTCCTGGATTTTAGCAGAATCTGCACAAGCTCTGACAGCTGATAGATACTAATATTGTATCCATAGCTCATGAGTTGCCATAACGTACACAGTACTGCGTAGCAATCACGAATAATCTGTAGCTTTACTTAGGATAGCTGGAGTTTAATTTTTAGTACAAAACACATTATTTTTTGCTTTTTTTATTTATTTCCTATTTATGTAATTTTGAGGATATGGAATAGCAAAGCATGATTTTAAATGTTTATTTAGAAATAAGTGCGTAAGCTTTCTCTGCGTCTTTGAAAAAAAGTAAAAAGAGTACCCGACTGCAAGCTAATTTTTACCCCCCTAAAGCTGGTTGATCCTCAGGTGTTGCAGAAACTACTTTGGGATGATAAAATCAAAGAATGGGTTAGGTTGGAAGGGACCTTGAAAATTGTCTTGTTCCAACCCCCTTGCGTTGGCCAAGGGATACCTCCCACTAAACCAGGTGAGTGATCTAGTCATCACCTGAGTATCTACTCTTAAAACAAAGGTTTGATCTGATTACAAATGATCCCCCAGACATTTAAAGCACATCTGCTGTAGCCTTGAATCCAATCAACATTTAAACAGAAAAACATGTAGAAGAAACTGTCACCCCTGGGACAGGAGGAGCTAATGGGCAAAGGCTCAGCATAGAGGATTCAGGTAGGTTTTGGAGTGTTTCGCTTTTGTGTAGAACCTCACAACCTTTCAGTTCAACTTGGAGGTCTTCAATGTGTAAAGTTCACTCAATGTATAGCAGATGCTGTTTTGTGACTGCACAGTATATTCTAGGGTAGGGCAACTGTTTCTGTTGCATTATTCCAGGCTGATTGGCAGAGGTTTTTAAGAATTGAGCTGTGCAGCCTCTCGGTAGCTTGGTCTGGCTCACATTCCTAGTCCTAGTGGTGTTTTTTCTCAAGCAGTTTTGTGTCTGTCTCATAATTATTTCACTGATCCATTTATGAGAATATTAATTGGCTCAAGTAAGATCTCACAAAAACAGCATTTGTGTGTGTACACATAAGGTACGTGCATACAGTTTCTTCTCCTTATAGATGTATCTCCTTACTGTATCAACAGAAGAAATTAACATTACTTTGTTTCCTCGTGGCAAATCTGAACCAACTTTTCTTAAACCCTTGTACTTTTTAGGCTTGAGGTGCCACTGGTCTTGGGTGCACCAGTTTCGGAGTGGTCCAAGCTCGCCTCCTGCCTGAATAAGTGGAAATAAAAGATTTGGAAATGACCCAATGTATATGATTACATTACTTTGAGGGTTCCTCTTGTCCTTTTCAGTTCAAGACTTAGGAAATGACTGTTGTAGATCTGCTTACACCTATATGATACGTAGATAGGTACTAACAAGTTCTTGGCATCTTCCAACACTGTTAAATTTCTACTGCCTGGATCTTCTCCCACTTTTTTGCAGCTTCAGGCTTTGCACTTTTTCTTTTTTTTTGAGCTTTTGGAGACATTTGAAATTGCTGAAGCTTTCTAAAAAAAACTTAATCAGTCCCTGCTGGCTAGAGTTAATCTTGTCTAAAAATTTTAAGGTGTTCTGGCTGATATTTCTTCTCCCCTAAAGTATCTTAACAAGTTTAATCATATTTTCATTGTTAACCCTTTGTGGTAGGAGGAGAAAAGCTCCATTTCTGTCAGGCTGTGGTAATGGTGGGGTCAGCTGTAGTTTGTGAAAAAAGGCAGGTGTAGTTTCCTAATGGCTGGAAGTGTTTCAGAGCTGTGAAACCTATTTAGAGATGATAATTTTGCTCAGCACCACCTCCTTTTCACCATTTCCTCTTGGCTAACTTGGGTAGCTTCTTGCCTTGTGTTTTTTGCCTGAGTTCCCATCTTTGACACTAATTTCTTCTGATGTGATCTGCAGAGAGTTGGGTCCTAATTGAAAGTTTTGGATTTCCCTAGGCACCAGTTGATTTTTAAGCATAGGGCTGAGGATAAGTTCACTTATTGTTGAGTCAGGCAACCTCGAAAACTATACTGCTATTTGACTAAAAGTTGTTTCCACTAAGTTTGTGCTTGAACTGGCAAAACCCCATGACTACTCAAAAAAAGAAAAAACACCTACTTTTACCCAACTGCAGGATAATAAAGCACTCTATTTATTTAACAAATAATCTCTTTGGGCTAAAACTGGGTTTACTTTTCCTGACTGTATCTCCTCCTGGAGTTTTACTGAGGCCTTGTTCATACTTAAAACTTTTGCCAACACTGGCTGGGACCTTTTAAAAAATATCAAAAACAACAATTAAACAAAAAAAAAAAGATTCAGGAACTATGCTGGGCAAACTTAGATTAAGATATGGTGGCTGAAAAGTCCTTTTACCACTACTGTTACTTTGTTCGAGCAGTGATATATATATGTACAGAAAGGGACCATTTAGTAGGTGTCAGCTTTACCTCCACTTAAAGGATTTGACAGCCAACAGATAGCTCTGCTTAAACTGTCTGCACATGAAGTGTGGATTATGCATGGCTTCAAAATGAGTCGACTAACTTGGTTGAGAAGGGCCTCTTCCTTCCCCCCATTTATGCATATTCAGGGTTTGATTACGAATAACAAAATGACGGTGCTGCATTTGATATAACTTCAAGGTTATTTGATACACTTCAAGGCATTCTCATACATTCCACAAGCAAAACCAGGTGAAAGCAGAAGTACAGTAAAAGAGAAAAGGGGCAAAAGTCAGTTCCTTGACTTTTATTGCACTTTCAAGTGATTTTTGTAGGTGGACAATAATATTAGCACCAGGATTCCTTGTTCCTATACTTGTCAAATACATAGGCATGTAATGAAAACATAAGGAATGAGAGGCTTTTTAAACTGGGTCCATTTTCTGAAGCCTGTTGAAAAGTGAGAAGTAAAAGAAATAAAAGAGGAATAGAGAATTAAAGAGAGGAAATGAGGAACAAATTGAAAATTACAGAGAATGTGAAGGATAAGTAACAATGGAAGTGGAATAATATTAGAGATGGATTGAATAAATGGCTGAGAAGGTCCACATCAGTATTGTATACATCCTTCACAGTGAATGAAGGGATTCATTGAGTACCCTTCAGGGCTACATGGTAGTAAGTATAATTCTCTCATGGTTTTTGCCCCCTTTCCCTCATAGGAGAAAAGCAGTGAAATACATTTTTTCTGGCAAAATCTTCAATATGACTCAATAAAATATTTGCTTTTGTTCTTTTTTCCTGTCCGAATTTCAGCAATGTGAGACCTGTCTGCCATGGGTAGCTGAGTCATTTTGAATAAAAGGGAAGTACAGTTGACCTGCCATTGTTAGAGTGCCCTCATCACAGCTGTTTTTGTTACCCATATGAGATCTTTTCTTCTTTGCATTACTATTTCTGTGTAGGTCTGCCCACTTAATTGTGTTGAAAACAAGTCCCTTTCTGTAAATCATCTAAATATTCACAGGATGGAAAACTGCAAGTAGCCAAAAGTTTTTGTCTAAAAACTAAAAGGTAATTAGCACCAGGATAAACGTCCAACTTCTACTCACATAAATTACACTGGGAATCAGAGTCCTGTTGTGGACAGGAGTAGTAGCATCAGTGAACGCTGAACTGACATCATCCTATACCTGAGTAACCCTGAGAGGCTGAGGGCAATATTAAGTGTCTTCTGCCTCTTTCCTGCAACCCTTGCACAGCACCAGGTCTCAGGGACCAATGACTGTCACAGCGGGATCTAAAGAGGAAGGCAGTGCACCTCAGAGATAGATCCCTCTCTGTATTGTCCACACTTTCCACAAGTCCCACGGTGAGTTGCTCTTGCCATTAATTCTGGATGGAGACGTCCATGCTTATAGGTGTCTGTCTCTAAGAAATTAATGTTAAGGGTAAAAAGCATCCATTAGGCTGAACTATCCAGGTATGCTGTATGTACAGCATTTGAAGAAACAAACTCTTGCTTTTTCATGTGATGTTAGTGTGTGTAATTTATATACAGCTGCTTGGGAGGAGTTGAGGAAGACCACAGGTAGACAATGCAAACCCAAATGTTATATTTCCTTGTGTGCAGTTCACCATGTAGTGGGGCCTGTGAAATATCAAGTAGACAGAAAAACTGTCCCCGTGGAAGAAACAAGGGGATGCCATGTAAGGATGAATGATATTATTTCTAGACAATGCTATTCTGTTTGTATTTCCTCCCACTAAGAAGTGGAGATTTGGTCCAAAATTAAAAAAGTGCTGTGAGAGATTAGGATGAGATGTTATACAAAAAAAGAATTATTAGAATGGTTTTCAAACTAGCATACTGTCTTTTGGGGTCCAATGTTGCTGGTGCTTTGCAATAAAAGAGTAATGAATGTAAACTGCTGATTTCAGATTTAAAACTTTTTTTTTTGTTGCTTTATGCTTTGTAAACTATTTAATTCCCTGCCTCCCACCTGCCTTTTCCTGCCTCTTCGTGGGTGCAATGGTATAAAGTTAGCTACTTTGGAAGGAAGCTTCATTAAACAGATGATAGGCTTTCAGGCTAGACTTTAAAACGCTTCCCCAGCAGATCAGATTTATTCTGTACTGGATATTCAAAAGGGAAATAGTAAATTATGTTGCTGTGTCCCTTGGCTGAGGAACAAACCAATTTGAATTGAATGCATTATGCTCAAGCAGGGAATGCAGTATTTCTCTGGGGTGGGCTGTGGCTGAAGTTGTTCACTTTGTCCTAGATTCCGGAGTAAGCATCCAGAGAAATGATTTCACGTAGGTCTGTAATGAATGACATTTGGAAGAAGCTCCTTCAGGAACACTAAAAATATCTTGCTCTATTTAGCCTTT
>VXBJ01007097.1:876415-891022 GCA_013400055.1 Nycticryphes semicollaris | reverse complement strand
AAAAAAAAAGAAAAATGGGGTTGATGGGGTTGTGTATCCTTGCCTCTCTGTTATGGATATAGGAAATTACTGCCAAGAATTCCTAGGCCTTCAGCTCTGTATTTACAGTAGTCTTTGTGCTTTCCTCAAGTAGGCATACTGAGGTCAAAGTTTTTCCCCGTCTCATGTTTTTTCATGCATTAGTAGCATCCATACTCATTCGCAATGTATTTTCTTTCAATAAAACATGACGGTGTGTGGATATACTTAATCACTGCATCATTATCAGGAAGGGGTAGGGTTTCAGGTCATGCTATTTCAGAGCTTATACCTCTCAGTGCAGGTAGCTGCAAGTAGCTGTAGGTTCTGGTCAGATTTCAGAGATCATATGGGAAGAAAGTATTTATTCCTCCTTTTGAAATAACAGATGGTGTATGAACACTTACATACAGGTAACTGTGGACCCTCTTAGCGCTTGCAGAAGAGGTCAGGCTGTTAAGTGAGCGTGAGGTTCAGTGATAGGGACAGGTACAAGTTGGGGTATGCTGGCATAAGGGAGCGGGTAGCCTGGTTTGAAGTAAAAGTAACCAAGAGGATTATTTGAAAAAAATTATACACCTATACACCTGATAACTCAGCATGCGAGCCTATCTCCACTCTCAAATTTTGATTTATTTTGTTTTTAATTAAAGTCTCTCAGTTGTTTGATGTTTGCTATTTTTCTTCATGTGCTTTTACTTGGAAGTATACAAAACAGTTTCTCTTTGATAAGAATATTCAAGACAATTTTTATGTGACTTATTTTCTTGATTTTTATGCTGTGTCTGGAAGCAGATTCATAGGTCTTGAAGATAGAGAGGACTACTGGGATCACCTAATCAGATCTCTTATGCAAGACTTCCTTGAATTATTTCTGTCTGGAACTAGAGGAAGTCTTTCAAGAACAATAAAGGCAAAAATCTTCCAGTCTTGGTTTTAAGTAGAGATTTCCTTTATTAAAAATAGGAAAAAAAAGTTACTTTGACTTGTTGAGTTTGGGAGAGTCAGTCAAGGCATAACGTTTTAAAGAGATTCTGATTGTTCATTTCTTTAAAGGTTAACGTTGCTAACAAATTTGTTTCACGAATATCACGATTAGGAGAGCCAGCATTTACTATGGGTACGTAACCTTTCAAAAACTTTTGCTCTTCCCTCCTCTCGTGTTACTCCTAGATACCCCAGCTGAGCAAGGAACTCCTGCGCCATGCTAGTTCAGAAGGGTGTATGTGTTGACTGCCCAGATGTTGAATGGCTTTGCTGGTGGTGGTTTCTGCCTGCTTTTCTTCAAGTGGAAAGCACTAAATGAAATCTCTTAGCCATGTTGTTTTTACAAAACTTGATCTTTGAGATCTCTATGCAGCTTCTAAACTTGAAGTTGCCCAACCAATTCAAAGTGGACTGGGGAGGGGTACAGTCACGAGGAGGAGAGCTAGTTTGGTGATGTAATGTCTAAGCCCCATTCCCTTCTATGTCTAACTGACACATGATAAAAGCTTAAAAGCTGGAAGTATGAAAACTTTAATGGTTCTAATTATGGCTTTGAGTTAATGATTCAGATGAGTGATTCAGATGTTCCCTAACTTTAAATAGGATGGGATGTGTAAACTTTGCAACTGGCTTCAGTTCATGGATGTCAGAATGATTGTCTTTGGGAAGTCTGAAGCTGGACATTGGACTCTCTTTAATCACATTGTCCATGTCTTTCTCTGATAATATGATATGATTTTCTCTCTGCGCTTTTTCATGGCAAATGGAATATCCCATCTTCCAAATTTGTTTTCAAAAGCCAAATGCATTGTATCATTTCATTTAACAAATCTAACATAAATTGAGTACCACATGGTCATAGTAGATATAAATTTTCACAGACATTAGGATGTTTTATGACTCTTGGATTTGCTGAGAACTATAATTGTAAGAGTCACCAGACATTAATGAACATGGAAACTAAAGTGCTGCTATGGTGTGGAAGGAGAAATTATTCCTCCAGGTCATGAGTGAAGTGATGAAGCAACAAACAGAAAGAAGTTGACAGCATACTGCCCATTGGCAATTACTTTTGGACTGTGGCTAAAATGATTTTTCATCTGTTACTAAAAAGACCTTCCATCTTTATTATAGACAGAACTGGCAATAATAATAAGAGTTCATCCCATTATTGAAGGTAGAATCTATTTGGACAGTTATCAACGTTCATTTAAATTCCTCTGCTGGAGATTTAAACTGGCACAAGCAACTATTAATGAGGTCACAAGTGAGTTGCATTTCTCTTGTCCCAGGATGGCTAGCCAGTCTGTTGCGCTGCATGTGTACATGCTATTTTTACAGTATTGACTATTGTTGCCAGTGTTGATGATCCAGAGCACTCTTGCCCAAAGGCAATAGGCTCTAGGAATGTAAGCTATTTCATGAGTCTTTGCCTTTTTCACACACAGAAATAAAAGTAATAATAGTCTTGGCTGGCTTATACGAGGGACCATTAAAATAATCAAATAGAGAACATTGAACTCACATGTTGGAAGCCCAATTATGAATGGAAACTTGATTAAAAAATAGTTGCTGTCATGTCCAAAATAGCAGAAGGCAAATGAATGTTTCTGTCACTGCTGTTAGATGCAACAGCATATTTAAAGATCTACCATTTAATCCAGTGACAGACACATTAACAAGAAACAAGGGCTGTCATCCTCTTTCTGGCATTGACTTTAAATTCAATTGTGAGTTGTCCCTTGGCTTGAAAGGGAATGTGCTTATGTTGAGCATGTGTGAAGATGCCATTCTGGATTGGGTCCTATGTAGGTGCAGGTAGGCCATGCTATATGAATATTAAGATATGTGGAAGGAAGTGCTTGTTTGGAAGCATATATGGCAACCTTACTGATGTCACTTTGCAGACATCCAACATAGGTTATCCTACGGAGGAATAGTTCATGATTAGTGAATTTAGGATTCCAGTCTTCTTTTGAAATGGAAGCAATATGGTACTGGGACCAGTACTATTCAATAATGACTTGGATGAGGGAGTAGAGTGCACTATCAGCAAGTTTGCTGATGGCTCAAAACTGGGAGGAGTGGCTGACACGCCAGAAGGCCGTGCTGCCATCCAGTGGGACCTGGACAGGCTGGAGAGTTGGGCAGGGAGAAATTTAATGAAATATAACAAGGGCAAGCGTAGAGTCTTGCATCTTGGCAAGAACAACCCCAGGTACCAATATAGGTCAGGAACTGACCTATTGGAGAGCAGCATAGGGGAAAGGGACCTGAGGGTCCTGGTAGACAGCAGGATGACCATGAGCCAGCACTGTGACCTTGTGGCCAAGAAGGCCAATGGCATCCTGGGGTGTATTAGAAGTGGGGTGGTTAGTAGGTCGAGAGAGGTTCTCCTCCCCCTCTACTCTGCCCTGATGAGACCGCATCTGGAATATTGTGTCCAGTTCTGGGCCCCTCAGTTCAAGAAGGACAGGGAACTGCTGGAGAGGGTCCAGCGTAGAGCAATAAAGATGATTAAGGGAGTGGAGCATCTCCCATATGAGGAAAGCCTGAGGGAGCTGGGTCTTTTTAGCTTGAAGAGGAGACTGAGGGGTGACCTCATTAATGTTTATAAACATGTAAAGGATGTCAGGAGGATGGAGCCAGGCTCTTAGTGACATCCAATGATAGGACAAGGGACAATGGGTGCAAGCTGGAACATAGGAGGTTCCACTTAAATATGAGGAAAAACTTCTTCACGGTGAGGTTAACAGAAAACTGGAACAGGCTGCCCGGAGAGGTTGTGGAGTCTCCTTTGGAGACATTCAAAACCTGCCTGTGTTCCTGTGTGTCCTGATCTAGGTGCTCCAGTGGGGAGATTTGACTAGATGATCTTTCAAGGTCCCTTCCAATCCCTGATATTCTGTGAGTCTGTAATATATGAAGCTGCTATCTTGGTTTGAGATCAGACTAAAGAGAATTACTATGACTGTAAACAGGTTGACTTTCTTTTGGATCTAGCTATGTTGGTTGAAGATGCTAACATCCCTAATGCTTCAGCATGGCCCACCAGTTGCAACCTGCTGTATGCATAGTTCTTCCCTGGCATATAAAAAGAAACAGTCTGAATTTGCTTGCAGCTGTGCTCTTGTGATTCTTAGGTCAGTAATTGCCAGCATGCAGGTAGTATTGAACACCACAAGATGCTTCTATTTTTAGCTTGCCTGACTCTTGGCAAAATCAATACCTTTGTATGGCTTAAGCAACTCTGGACTTCTCTTTGAAATCTGTAACTGAGCTAGATCACTAGAAATTCTGTCTTAGAAGTTTAGGCATGATTTTCAGATTGGTATTAAAACAGAATATTAAAATAAATTTAGGCCACCCCCCCACACACCCCAAAGTAACCATAATGTTGCCTCTTCTCTGTGCTCGCAGAGGTGTCTGGGTAGTTTGGTTTTTGGATCCTGTTTGCCACACACAAGCATGATGGGTGCTGTTACCACTAAGCAGTATGAAGGTGTGAATGAGCAGCCAGGAGCAGAGATGAATTGCACAGCATTGTTGTCAAAAGTTTAGCCACAAGCTCAAGTTCGTGTTGCTTTTGGTAACAGTTTCAGAGGCTTTGGTTTCTTCCTGGATGGTGGCTATGGGAGTGAAGGCTAAAAACAACTGAAAGGCACTATATAACTTGAAATGCTGTATACCTTGAATTTGCGAGAGTTATGACTCCGGCTTAATTGGCACACTCATAAGGAAGTGAGAGAAACAGAACTTCCCTTGAAGTCCGAAATTCTTCCAGACAGTGACAAACTCATTGGGAAGGAGGATGTTATCAATGATCCTTTGTCATAATAGTGTGCCCCTGAGAGGAGCTCTGGGGAGGTCTCTATGCAGCCTGGTTTTGTTGAAAATATACACGATCTAGATGATGCATTTAAGGTTTGTAGATAACACCCAAACCAAATCTGTTGAGGAACGAAAAGAAATTGAAGCAGTCTTGAGAAACTGAAGAAGCAGTCTGAAGAAATAGAATGTAGTTCAGTAGGAGTAAGCGTACAGGTGGGATAACTTGAGCAGGCAGCACTACAGATGCAGGACAGAGGATAACATAGGTAGGTGTTCGGTAATGAAGAGCCTGGTGCTGTTATGGCTAAGCAGCTGAACAGGAACCAATAGTGTGATTGCAAGGAGGTGAAAAAGCAGGTGCTATAGAAGGGTGTAAAAAGACATAGCTTGACAAGCTGCATAAAACGAGCCCTCCGATCTCGTATTAACCTCCTGGGTTCCTGTTTTGGATGTAGGTATAGATTAGTTGGGGAGAAGAACTAAGATAGAAGTGTTAAGGGATTGAAAAGAAACCTGCATGGAAAGACTGAAATTAAGCTTTCCTAGCCTATGTAAGAGAAGTTATAGTTTTGAAGTGTGTACCAAGCAGCTGCAAAGAGGAAGGGATCAATCTGATAAATGTGTCCCTGGTAGTTAGGAGAGAAAGTTAATGGGCATAAGCTAGCACAAGAAAGGCTCAAATGAGATTTTTCTACTGGTAAAGCTAGACACATGGTATAGCACTGGTAAAAAAATGCTTGGGAAAGATGTAAAGGACCTCCAGTAACAGAAATCCCAATAGGTTAGATACCTATCAATCAGGAAAGGCATAGGTAGAGTTCATCTTGCCTTGAGGCAGTGGAATAACCTGAATAACCTTTTGAAGACTTTTGCAGGTTGTTTTCTGTTATTCTAGAACCAGTTTCCTGTACTTTTTGAATAGTAGTGTTATTGCATAACCAAACTCCAGAAAAAATACTACTTCGTGTGCATTTCATTTCAGGAATAAGCTACTATTTTACACAAATTACAGCTGATGCTTCCATGTATCCTGACTCACTGTCCCTGTTTAGAAGCTGTGCCCATTGGCACCATGCTTTCAGTTGAGAAAATCAATTACGTTGCATATAGGGAACAGAGAAACAAGGTGTTAATAGAATGCTTTCTTTCAATACCTAATGGATCAAAAATCAGTTTGTTTCTTTTTAAATTGCTTATTAAAAATGTCATTTGGCTTTAGGAAAAATATTTGTATCCACAAATACTTGTTTGCTTTGTCATTTATGTGTGTTACCACTTTATAAAGCTAATAATGTGTCACGCCAACTGTAATCCTGTTTAAATTTGGGATTAAGTAGACTGAGAATTGTCACAAATATTTGATTCTTGATCTAGATCAAACAGATTTAATTTGAAAGGTAGTCTGACCATTGTGCTTTTATTCCATATACATTATACCTTTGCTAAGCATGTATTTGTGGCAGCTACATAGTATAACATCTGTGTGGGGGCCTGATCTGAATAAAAATGGTATGCAATCTGACATGTGCTATTTATTATTGAACCTGGTGCTTAATAAATAATTAATTTTTGTTTATTTCTGCTGTGTGTATTGGGAGTGATGGAATGGTTAGACACAGAAGAAAACAGTGCATATGTGCTGGGCCTGTCTTAAAGTGAAGAGGCTCCGAATATCAAGATGAAAAGAACGGGCGAATGAAATATAATGCATTCAAATGGACCTGAAGCAAAGCCTCTGAATCTGTCACAAACCCAACCATCTCTCTTGAGCTTCTGCCATGTTCCCCGTATTTTCCATCTATGCAGAATGAAGTTCCCTAGTTGTAGTGCCCGCAGCAAATTTCTGTTGCTTCCACAAAGCTTTGTATTCAGAATAAAGGTAGATTTGTCATACCAAATAGTGAGTACGATTCCTTGTGGTATTCCAGCCCATAAAGGCATCAAGTGCTGGATGCAAAAGGATTTGTACTGAAAGCTAGTTCTTGTGGTGGTGTATGTGGGATGAGAGGTAGTTTCCTCTAATATAGTGGCTCCCACAGTGTTTTTTAGGGACACTGATGTCCTCATCCTCATCTCTTTTTAATGTCTGCAGATCTATAGGATGAATGAAGGATATTTTAGCCTTTATAGGTACACTGTATCTTTTCTTACAGCTGAAATCCCTACATTTAGAGGAAAGACAAAAACGTATAGGCTGATAAGAGACTAGTTTGTCCTTCAGTATGTGTATTCTTAGCTTGCAAGCTGCATGTCACTAGATCTCCATAGCCTTACACTAGAAACCACAGTACCTTTTTATTCTTTTTTCCAAAATACAGGTATATTTGTGCAAATCCAACAGTCATTTATCTTGTGGCTGCCTAATAACTGTAGTTTCATTGTTTTTTTTTTTTTTTTTCCTAAGGCAATGCCAACATTTAGCTAGTTTAATGAATTTGGATGGGTAAACAAATCCATCTTTTAGAGTGGGCAGAACATGACTGCATAGGAAATTGTGCTGATGCTGTTGAAATAGCAAAGATGCCTGATACGCCTGGTGCAAGAGTCTGAAAACGTTACATGAGAAAGTTGCTGTCACTAGACCTCACAAG
Source organism: Nycticryphes semicollaris (assembly GCA_013400055.1). NCBI lineage: Eukaryota > Metazoa > Chordata > Aves > Charadriiformes > Rostratulidae > Nycticryphes > Nycticryphes semicollaris. Next base: position 883,595 of record VXBJ01007097.1, on the reverse strand, counting down.
AAAAAGATAGTTACCATGCTGACTTTATGAGAGGAGTCTATTCTTGCAATAACAGCTGCAGGAAACTATGTTGAAGCTTTCCTCATCCCTTTAACTAGTCTCCTGACTGTCTGTTTGCTCCTGTCTGTTGCAAGTTGGGGAAAAGAAAATTTTGTAACAGGAAACTGATTTAGAGTGCACTGCACTGGTGGTGTAGGAAGTGCTACAGAACAGGCTGTGCACTCAATGCCGTCTGAAGTCACCTGCTATCTCCTGCCTTGCACTGAGACAAAGCACATGGTGTGTAATACTGGTGGTGAGAAACGATACTTGCAAATAGTCACAAGAAAGCACTGCACCTTCCTCCCCAACAAAGCCATCAGAGCTGATGACTTTCTTCTACAGGACAGTAATGGTCAGATAAATGTGTTAAAGGACCAGACCCTTAACAGTCGTAAATAATTGTAAAGCCCTAAGCAGCAGAAGAATCAGGCCTTGCAATAAGGCATGTTTTTTTTTTTTTTTTCCTGAAATAGATATCACAAGATTTACTAATGAGAGAAATTCCCATGGAGAGAAATAAGAGGCTCTGCCTCAGGGGTGACCCATTTGCCTGACCCTGTGAGGAGTGTATTTCTTATATGATGAAAGGTACAAGACCCGTACCATCATTAGGGAACCAGGAATATTTGAGAAGTGGGACACAGACTCCAAAGCTTCTGCAGAATGTGCTCGCGTGTACTGGAGCATAGCTAGAGGAGTGGTGGATCTGAGTCTTCTAAAGTTGTACCACAGCTTCTGCATCAGGAAGGTGTTGCCCCTACAGAGTTCTTGCTTGAACCAACTGCTTGGAAACCGCAGGCTGTGACTGCTTCAGTCATGATTTGCTGAAGCCTTAGCAAGTAGCCTTTTCCGCTGACCTCAGATCCATAGATCTCTCCACCCTTTCTGTTCTTTCTCCTCTTACTGCCTTCGTCATGTAAGAAATCTTGTTCTTTTGTTCTCAAGTATGTGGATGAAATCTTTGTGGATGAGACTTGGACACCTCTCTTCAAACAGAGCGGTGTTTTTTGATGGGTTTTTTTAGATAATCCTGAAATGAGTAGAAGGTGTTATGGCTGTTAAGCCTGAGTAAAGGTTTGAAAGTCTGCTCTTCAAAGATTTGTGAACTGGTTTATTTTCATCTTCAGTCCTAGTGCAGTTTCCAAAAGAGCCTGAAATTCAGGGGGAAGTTCCCTGTGGTTCTTATGCTATTGTCTTTCTCTAATATCAGCTTTTATTGCTTTCCTCTGAATTTTACTTACTTGATGGACTGCATGATTAGAGCTGTGTGGGCATCTTGTATTTCATAATGAAACTCACAAAGAGGGTGGAATCTAGCAATAATAAATACAGCTGAGCAAGGTTTTCAATGCACAGCACACATTTTCTGCTTTGGAGATTTGTGTCTTTCTGAGCCTTTGGCAGATGCACCAGAAACTATTGCAACTTTGTGTATCCCACTGTGATATGGGGAAATAAACTGGGAACATAATTCTAATGATACTAATGCAGAAGTAAATAGCTGATATGTACATCTAATATTGAATTGAAAAAAAGAACAACGATTTTGTAACTTGTTTGGTAGGTACTTGATGCAAAGTACTCTTGAAATCTAAATGGAGATCAGCAGATTTTGAGATGTACCTGACCATATTGTGAATAGCTTACGCAAAATGTGGATTTTAAAAGCTGTTACCAAGCAGCAGATTAGAGTTGGTGAGTCTTGTTTATTCTGTATGTGGCTTTTCTGGCAAAGTGAGGAACTGGGCTTATATGTAAAGCCTCATTAATAAAGCATGGTTATATTACTATTTTATTATTTTTATTATTTAATTGTCTGTAGATGCTAATAATCAGGAACAATTAATAGCTATTTGGAAAATAGGAATCCAGTTCATGAATGCATTTTAAGCTCCAGATAAGGTTCTGGATGTCCAGTGGAACAAAACAAAAAGCATCTCCTTGTATACGCACCATTCCTCTTCCGTTTGTCCTCCTCCCATGTCCACCCCTCAGAAAAGAAAGAAATAAGGATATTTTCTGCAGAAAATAAAACATTTCCTTCAAAACTTTCTAAGACTTCCAGACAGATGAACATTCGTATGGCACCATTCCTGCTAAATTTGATGCATTTGGATAATTCCATTGATTTCTGTGGGACTATTCCTATGCTATATTTTTGGTTCAGTAATTACCAGTTTGTTCATTGTAGTTTTGAAAGCTACTATAATTGCTACAGGAGAATCAGAAGGGCATAGGCAGTATCTGAAACTAAGAAATAGGCCAACATAAATACTTGAGTCTTTTCAGAATACATGTAGAAGACTGGAATGCCTATGACAATTCACCTGAAGTGGTGAGATATTTAACTGGTGCTGTTCAAGCTTTTAACATTTCAATAATAGCAGTAGTCCTGAGTGGATGTTATTGTGGTGTGACACAGGACACAGCCCGTACTAAAGTTATCCCTTCTCTCACTGTATGGTAGGGCAGCACAGCTTCAATGCACCAGTGTTACTACTTGCACCCCAGAATTTGGTAAGCTGGAACAATTCTAGGTCTGCACGCTTCACAGACTGTAGGTTTAGAGCGTGGAAAAACATATTTCAGTATATATAAAGATAATGAAATGCAATCTATCATCTAGACTTTTCTGTTATTAAAGGCAGAGTGCAAAAAATAAATCTGTCTCTTGCTGAGAACACTTACCTCCAAATTTGGAGAAGGCTAATGAAAAGTCAGAGCAAGATCTTCACTTTATTGAAACTGAAGTTCCTTTTCTCTGCACTGCTGATGGTTTATCTAAAATACATCACCACTCACTGGATTCTTGTGGGTGAGAATAAAGTTGATAAACTTGTAGATTAGTGATTTTTAAAATATCTATAGTGATGTGTGCACGTGCATATAAACATATGCAGACACCATTGAGACAAGTTTCGTGCAGCCAGCTCTGCAAATAATCTGCGTGGATATTTCATTTCTCATTTTGCTGTAGTTACCAGACTAGTCTGTCAGATTTGTCAGGTTGCTGTTTACTGATGAACACTTGTAACATCCAGATTTATAGCTCTGATACTTTAATTTTCAAAAGTTGCCTACAGCCAAGCTAAAGACTAAGAAACTATACAGCTGCTTATATTCAAATATTTTGCTGGAGTGGAAAGCCTACCTTTCCTACCTTGTCTTAGAAAGATCCTTACATTATGATACATTATGAAATATCATAATGATGGCACACTCGGCCACTTTCATGTTGTGCAACGTATGCCATGATATTGTGTATGTTGCTAACTTTACAGTATTAAATCCATTTTGGTAATGCTCTGCCTTCTCCATATTTGATTCTCTGTGACTGTGTGGATTTATCAGGTTTCTGTCAGCTTCTTGTGTTACAGCTTGGAGGTGGTGGTGTGTGCCTCTGCCATGTGGTGTGACTGCAGTTACCGGGCCGCTCCGGTCAAACATCAACTGTGTCTGCTCATACATAATATAAAATATAGTAATGTATGTTTTGTGCATTTCTCTTGAATATCAACTCTTCATCAGTACTTGAAAAAAAGTCCTGTATCTGATTTCCACTTCCCTGATACCTGTGCACTGATAGTGCAGTGGAAAGTTAGGAGCAGGAGAGCCTTGGGATAGTGAGGGCAGGGCTATGGATATGGGAGACCAGTAAGAAAAAGGAAGGGAGCTTGGGAAAAAATGTCACTGTTGTGCTTCTGGAAATCCTGCAAAATGTTGCACTCTTGCAGAAATGTGGTTTACTTTTTACTCATTGCATGTCCATAGGAAAGCTGCATAAGAACAAGCTGATAATGATGCTTGTGTGGAGCTTTTTTATTTGAACCTGATATCATCAAGATGCATACAAGACTCCATTAATGACAGGTGGCTGAATGTCCCTGATTTCTGTGGATGTCAAGGACTCAGCCCAGTTATTGTGCTTTCTGCTGGGAATCTTGACAATAGAGATTACAGCTAGAACAGGTTATGAGGCTTTCTATAATACAGGCCCTCGTCCTGTTAGGGTGAGGTGGAGAAGACTTGCTTTGGTATCACCTTTCTTACATTTTTTCCTTCAGTTCAGTTCTTGAATGTGAGGTCACAGTCTGTCCCTCTGTGTTTTACTCGTGGTCACAATCAATGCAATACAGAAAATTTTTGTTTCAATGGAGTTGCCTGTGTGATTCTTTACAAGATCAGGCCTCTAAAGTTTTCGTTGCCCATTCTCCAAAACCAGATTTTTTGTTTCAAAGCAAGATAAATGAGTAGGGCCACAGATGCAGACCTGAATGATGCTGGACAGGCTTTTACAACAAAAAAGATTGTCAGGATCAGAACAACAAAAATCTAATTGTAAATCTGCATTACTTTATTCAAATGGGTTTTGAAACATTTACCAGCAGCTTTGAAATGTTACCAGTAGGCTGTTCAAAATAATAACAAACAACATTTTCTCACTTAGAGCTCATATAAATAATAACAGAAAGAAACCCCTCGACTTTCTAGCATTCCTTTTTCCCCCCTCTTGGCAGCAGCAAATCTGCTCTCTGCTTTCTCACCAATAACTGTATTTTCCCCGTTTATTCATTGCCCTGTTTCTCATTAATGATCTCTTGCTGGCTGCAGTCTTCTATTTTGAGAAAACAAAGAGCTTTGAAGATAATTATTTTATTAACCGTAAGTAAAGTTGTGGTAGATCAGTTCTGTGGTACACCACTCTTGACAGTCTCTCTTGACACTTCCCCCTGTGTTAAAAATTGATTTGGTATTCCTTTTATGAGGTGAATTCTGGGATATGCCTGCCTAACATAGGATGCTCATTCTAGATGCTTTGTGTTGCGGAAGTGGTGGTCAAGGCTGCGAGGTGACTTAGCTATGGTAGACTGGTGACTCAGAGCCATTTCCAAAGTACCTTGAAGGTATTCCTTAAAAAACTGATGATGATGGATTTTGATATTGGTTTGTTGGTTTTTTTTCTCACCTGCTTGCTTCCACAAGAGTTGCATAAATCTTGGCTGATGGCCTGTAAATCTCAGAGAGACTGGGAGTGCATATTACAAAGATCATACCAAGAACATAGTTTAAACTTGCGTGTTTGTCTGCTTTTTGACATGTCATACATCCTGTACTTCTGGAGTCTATCAACTGCAATTAGAATAATGCAAAATGGCCCTCTCTGTTTTGTTTCTTATGATAATTTTTGTATGTAAAATATATGTGATTCTAGCTGCCCAACAGTGCTTCTGATTTGCTTATTCCATGCATAAAAGGGGAAAAAAATGCTGGCCAGGGTTCCCCAAGAAGATGTTACTAAAGCCTTTTGAAATGTCTGGTCAGTGAGCACCCATCTTGGGGCTCGAGTCTGGGTTTACTGTGTAAATCCTGAATCTCCAGGATTTGCTGACTGAACTGATTCATTTAAATTTGGATGTACTCTCTGCATCAGGGCTTTGGTTCCCTTTGTACACTTTACGTTTGTCTCCATCTTATGACTCTCAGTCTACTCAGTCTGTCTGCTCTTCAACTTGCCTTGAGAAACTCTAGGTGGCATTGCCAAGTGTCTATCATCTCAAGGAAGAGTTATTCATTGTTGATTGTCTCTATGACATGCTGTGAATGTAGAAAAAGAAAATTGAGCAGGGGTTTTGAGATGTTTAGAACTTTAAGGAAACATTCTGCAGATTTATTGAAACAATTTAGAAAAACAGCAGCTGCTGACAGTGCCCCTTTACTTGATACCATGTTTGACAAAATTATGTGCCTTTAATTCAGGGTGTGATCTAAATGGGGTTACAGTAGGTCACTCTGAAACTTCATTTAATTTCAGAATTGGGATCTCTGTTCCATGAGTAATAACAACATCCCAGTGATTTCAGGAGGTATCCCTGTGGCTCACCTAATATCCTCTGCCGACTAAAGAGGAAAGAATTAGAGCAATTCCTTGTACATAGAAAGGAGGTTATGCACTAGGTGCCAAGAGACGAGCTGTTCAGAGCACATCTACCAGCTGTTGTTAGGGTGATACAATAGAGAAGTGAATCAGGACAGGCGGTGACCCTGGCTAAGGTTTTAAATGGAATTTAGGCCGAGTGACTCCAGGGTCTGTGTGATTTTGGAGCTGATTTATACTTCTGAGTGCAAAGCACTTGTCTACACCATGCAAAAGTGGGTGGCAAAAAGATGCCTAAGTTAGGAGATATGGTGCTGGAAATAGAAAATACGTAGCTGGCGGTAGAGTGGATCATGCAGGACCCACTGAACTGCTGTACAGATGCAACTACGCTGGTTCTTGAGTAAGTTTGTGGAGCTGGGCTGTGTGGAGTTCCCACTGAGGCGCTACCGTAGACATTTTGAGCTGCAATGTGGCTATTGCTCTAGTTTTCCAAAATGTTTCTGAAAAATAATGTTCCTATTTAGTGGTTTAGACCTTGCAATGCCAGCAGAAGCAGCTCTTGAGTATTTTACAATCTGGGCCAAGTTGTCTTTCCGTTTGGGGAACTCAACCTTTTAACATGTTTTTAACTTGGGGACCAAAATGAGTCAGAAAATATTTCTTAGCTGTGTAATTTGCTAAATAGTCCTTGTCGCTGGGATTTTCTAATGTTGTTCACTTTTGAATGTAATCTTGCTGGCAGAGGCTATTCTATTCAAGGAATAAATTACTCTCAAAGGATGGTGACTGTTAATGTTTCCACCATTACCTTCATACGGTGGAGGATAGAAGCTATGTTTTCACCATAAAATGGGGAATTTATTTTTCATTTTTTTTTCCTCACACAAGAATATTGATCTTGAGATAACTGGCCCACTGTAAAACCAAAGCATAGCAGAACATCACTCCTTCCCCTCTGCCCCAAAAAATCCCCTTCTATTCTTCCCCTCCTCCCCAGCAGTGTGATGACAGTTTATACGTTTGACTATAATTATGCATACTGAGATAAAAATAAGCCATGCTTCTTCTCTGTTACTTATCTCAATGTAAATTTTGACATAACAGAAGATATATTTTACTGTTATTATTCCCTTTGCTTAAGGGAGAACCTCTGGTTGTGAGGGGTGTGGGAGAGTGTTTTAGTGTCTGTATATAAAGGGACATACTCAGTACAGCAACATACAATTTTTCGGCAGTTATGGGATTGCCAACTATTTTGTA
>VXBJ01007097.1:852511-876173 GCA_013400055.1 Nycticryphes semicollaris | reverse complement strand
ACCACTCTGCCTCAATTTTCCACCTACAAAATGGAACTAAGAGTGCCCCCATCCCTCTGGTGTATTGTGAGGGTGAGAACAGGGCTTGTTACAAGAGTAAACCTTTTTAATTATTATTATTATTATTATTATTATTGTTATTATTATTAATTTACCTGGTGTATTATTGTCAGCCTTTACTTGTACTTGTGCAATCTGCGGAGCTGTTTCATAGTTTCATTTAAAATATATTCACAATTCAAAATGAAACTGTCAATTTTTTCCCCATTTCACCTAGTTTTGATGTGAAACTGCACACTTCTCATGGCTCTTTAGATCACAAAGCTCTGCTTGAGGCTGGGCCCCAGCTGAATGAATAGTTATGCAAACATTAGCAAATTTTCCCTTGAGCTAAGTTTCATGTTTGCAATGAAACCTGAACTCAGGCAAATTTTGTGTGGTTTTCATTGCAAACATGTAGGCAATGCAAGAAAGCTGTGCATTTTCCTGTCTACCCTCTGGAATGATCTAATTTTTCATTTTTCTCAGGTCTCCTATGTTAATGCAATAGCAGTGTCATTGTTAATTTGCAGTTTAGTATCTCCATGTTAGCCATCAGGTAGAGCGTTTGCTGTAATTTTTGCAAGTAATTTTAGTAATTTGGGCAATTAGAGTTTGACTGATACTAAGATTTTAGCATATTAAGATTTTAACCAACACATGAAAAGGTCTCCTTTTTCTTTTTGGCATAGTCTGAAAACCCAAATGTACTTTTTTTTGTTTACTTGTTTACAAGCATGTGTCATTTGAAACAGAAGGCCAGCCGATTAGTGTGAATGTCTAGTCCCCTTCTGCCAGATTTTATATTTGGGCTGGAGTGGCGGATGGCTGTTGTTTTTGTAGTCTGGCAAAAGTGTAATTACACAGAGTCCTTCCACCCCCTGACGGCACACTTGGAGTGTTTAGTGCAGTGCTTTTTGGTCTACAGAAATCTGCCCTTGGTGCCGGGACCCTGCCAGCTCCAAGCAGTGCTAATCGAACTTCTGCCACCAGCAATAATTATCAGCAGTTCTACCTAAAAGTCCTCAGTTACAAAATGTACATAATATGCAAGGTCTAGGTTGTTCTTTGTTCTTTTTGTTTGTGTTTTGGTTCTTTTTTTTTTCCTCATAGGGAAATTTTTTTATTTTCATTCCATTTCAGTTCCTTTTTCAGCCAGTTAAAAAAATTTAATTGCTTATGCATATTAACAGCCTACGGGAAGTCTCACACCACCCTCTTCCCCAGCCCCCACCTTCCCTCCCTCCAAAAACACAAAAAGGACTACTTGTAGGCTAGTGCATGAGTCAGTGATCTTGATTTATTGAGCTGAGATACCTTTACCTGTTTGTGATTAGAGACAAATTAGGAGTTCTTGTTGGTGCTAGTTTGCAACCCCAGATGACATAGCTTTGAACAGAAAACAAAGCAGAAAAATTTGCAGCCCTCCTGAAGTTGCAGAGGCTGTCAAAGGCTTTCCCCCTTAACAGGGTTAGAAGAAAGCAAAGTGTGCCCTCAGTGACACCCAAGCATAGCCTGGTCTGTTAGCTTCAACTCCCAGTGGAAGTGGTGCATTTACACTGAAACACAGAAGGTCACAATGAAGTGGGTGAAGTGCAGACAGTTTTCTTTCACGAGTCCTGCTGCGGTAAAGGAGTCTCCTTGTGCAGAGGGATATGCTGGGAGGCTGAGGCTTCTTGTCTGGCCCTTGTAAAATACTTAACTGAAATTACTGGTGAATTCCTTGTAATCTTTTTTTCCAGTTAACAGTGCATTAGTCTCTGAATTATTTTATTCCTTACTAGCTAAGGATATATCATAGAAACACAGGAGCTGTGATTCTCCAAATCTGGCTGTTTGCATTCTAGTACCCAAAGGGTAATGAATATCCAGTGCTTTTCGGAAAGAAAAACTCTTTATGAGCAACTGTTTATTGTACAAAGTGGTATAGAGGGTATAAATTAGATAGACTATTGAAGGGAATCAGTTTGTGTCCTGAAGCATGGTATTTAGAGACATATTTAGATACAAAATTGTCCTATTCTTGTTATTTATATGCTACTAATGCTTAAAAATATTAAAGAGATCCCATTCATTCAAGCATGTGCACAGTAACCCTCAGTGGAGATTTTGCTGGCTATCCTCATGCTCCCTGAGGCAGAAACAGGACTGTTTGCATTGGGAGCAAAACAAAGCTCACAGATCAACGTCCTTTACAAACTTAGGGACATTTTTTTTGTTTTCAAGTGCATAACAACCGAATACTCTTGTTTTGCTAGTATTATTTTGTTACCGCATCCATCTTCCTCCTTTGTCTTTGCAGTTAAATGACCTTTCTCTGTCCCAAGTCTTTCATGTGAATGTGGTTTGTCTTTGAGGTGAATATCCATCTGAAACAGAAGGCATCACAGTGATTAAGCTATGGGTTTAAATTTACTTTTGAGCATGCAACAAATGCATAAAAGCACACAAATTCATACACTTATGCTTATTGCAGCTTGATATGGATACATAATTTTATACACTAGCTTCTGCCCAAACTTTTTACTCTGCTTCAGCAAATAGCAACAGGCCCCTTCTCACCCCTTCATGTATGTTTATGCAAGTGTTTAGGTGAATGAAGTGGCATGCAATGTTAAGATGAGGCATCCATGTAAGAGAATTCTGTAAAGCATTAATGGCAAAGCTTGTTTATTGGTAGTCATGGAGAAAAGCACAGCAGGCCACAGTATGCTAGCTAAATACATGTAGAGCATGTAGGTACTTGGGCTGTAGCTGTTTAATGAGAACCTGATTATGCCTTTTTATCCATCTGCCCTCCAGCTTGGCCATACAGGCACGGGAGGAATTATAACGTGCAGCGGGTGTCACGGCAAGCACATTATTTCAAACTTTCCTTCAAGTATAGAGCCCTGTTCTCTTTGAAAGGCTGCAGTTAGCCACAGCCAGTGAAGCAGGGCTTTGGCATTTTTCAGCTTTGCTTAGTCTGTTTGCTGTTCAACGAATATTGGCATCTTTTTGCACATTTTTGGTTGGATTGGTTTAGTTTAGTTTTTCGGCACGTCTCCCTCTCATTCTTTTTCTTTGTCTAAGAATTCTGAACCCTGTTCCCACTGTCTCACCACCCAAACTCATGCTAAATCCCTCACCGATTTCATTGCAATGGAAAAATCAGAAATGACACACAAGTCTGTATGATTGCTGTACCACACCTGGATTGTCTGCGAACCCCGGCAGTATTTACCCTCTGCAACAAGGATAGAAGCAGCCTTTTATTGCTGTCACTTTACTCGTGTTTTCATGAAGTTCCTCTGTTAGGGTACATAATACATTCCTATATTTATTCATACTAGTTTTGCAACCTGCTGTGAACTCTTAAAAATACTTGAAATGTTGAAATTTTCATGTAGTCCCACACTTGCATACACAGACTTGATCTGAAGTCCATATACCTCCACTGAATGACACAAACTGGACACAATTGCTGTCTGCAGTTTTTCTCCTGTAGGTTCTTTTTCTGGCTGCTTGAGTACTGGGTGAACTTCAGCCCTGAACAGTTTGTTAATGTTTAATGGAGTTCAACAATCTCTGGTGCAAATGTTTGTTTTCAGTGTGCAGTTTTGTTTCTATTACAATTACAGGTGAAAGAGGTTCTAACACAGGATTTTTAAACTTTTAGATTAGCATTACTATGTCAGTTTACTTCAGGCTCATCAGATCATTTGCTTTCTATGAATCTCTTTTCCTGCCTCCCTACACCCATCCATTGGTTCCTATGTTTTTTGTCTAATTATTTATTTTTCTTTTCAGCTGCATACATTTTTTTTATATATATTTCTTTGCTGTTTAAATCAGAATTTCCCCTGATTTAACATAGTAAACAAAACCAAGGACAACATGGAAAACATCTGAAGAGATTAATGCCAGCTGCAATCATGTCAGCAGTGCAGTTTATATTTAGAGGGGAAGCGTGCTGGAGAGGAGGTGAAGAGTTCAGAGTGGGATTCAACCTGAGTGCTTGGATCTGAGTGAGGGAGGGCAGACTGCCACTAGGACTGAGCTGGTCTTCCCAGCTCATGTTCATGCTGCTGCTTTCAGTCTATTAACAGGGCTTTTCCTTCTGCAGCCTTAGAAAGGCTGCTTGGAAAGAGGAAGGTGCACCGACAACCCACCCTTTTGCTAAGATGCCACAAATTCAGACAAAAGGAGCTTTTGATGCTCTCCATTCTTGCAAATTATTGGGTGTAAATCTGACTCTTAATTCTTAGTCCTGCTCCATGGACCACAAGGCTCTGTACTGACTGTGAGTTTTACTTTCTTGATACTTACATGTCACCTTTTAATGCCTGTTGATCACTTACCTCAAAATTCATGACTTTATTCCTAGAGTTCTCTTGTCATGGAGGGACCTACTTGTGAATCCCCATGTTACAAATGAGACATTAACTCTGACAGTGATCAAAAAACAAAATTCCAGCAGCATGAGAATGGAGCAAGACACTATTCAGTTTTGATAGAAACATAGCTGAAATTTTACCTTTTAAGAGGTTTTGAACCAATGACATCAATAGCCTTTGCAATATTTCCTCTAATTCTTGATGATCATTTCAGGACAAAAAAAAGTCCAAAGCGTTTTTCTACGTCTCTGATTCTTGCACAATAGGTACAAAAAGAAAGTTTTTTAAACACAGTCAAATGCACACAGTCAAGCATTTTTTAAAAAGTCTTATTTCATATCTTTTTAAAATAAGAAATTTAATGAGATGAATTAGTGAGCGAATGTTCTTTCTTCGGTATTGCTTGCACTAAGGTATTGCTGAAAGGGAAGATCAGATGTTTCAGTTAGTGTAAAACTGGAAACCCTGAAATAATACTTTTGAAATATTATGATTCAAAAAGAGAAAGAATTCATAGCTACCTGTCTGCTAGCACTGCAGCTAGTCTAACATCTGGAAACTGGAAAAGAAAGCTATTGCCTCAAATGATGACATTTATTAGCTGAAGGAAGTGAAAACTTTCAAAAAAATAACCTGGAGGCAGTATAACTAAGCATTTTTATTATTATTTTATTTTTGTGTTTGAGGAGAATGGGATGAGCGGTTCTTACACCTTAATATATGAGGAAAACAGCTGTCTTAATCACATCAATATGGTTCAATGGCAAAAGACTTCGTAACCACAGTAATATCTATTATGTCTTAAGTAAGTCTTTTTAAAAAGATTAAATGATTGGTAGTGTATATATTGCTGTCAGCCAGAGGTATTCTAGTATTCCCTCTTTGTACCCCCTGCACTGGCCTGTATGAAGGCATCCTGCAGTGAAGGGGTTAAGAAAGCACAAGGGTGAGTCTCATAGCTGAATTTATCTTGGTAACCCAAGATCTTCATGAATGTGGAACACTGTTACTACCGTAGCTATTCTTGTACTGGCTTCCCCACCAAGTCCTGACATGCTTTCGTCCATGCATGCTCCTTGAGTTTCACTCCAGGGGGAAGTTTGCGGGAGATCTGGTGACAAACAGGCCTCAATCCCTTGCATGCTTAGTGAATCAAGTTGTTTATATTTTCCACACATCCTGCTTTTGTTATGCTGGAACTTTTATTTCCTTGTATTTTATTATACTCTTTGTACTAATTAAGATTGCAAATTATTTAAGAGTTTCCACTAGAAAGCGGAAAACAAGTGTGAGCCTTGATTTTATATTTTTTTTAAAATTTTATTAATTTTTATAATCTAGCATTTAAACAAGCAGGTATTCAAAGGAAAACCGTTGCTCATGCTCACAGGAGTATAGTAGATTGACAGATTTAGACATAGATCCCTTACAAATGATAAGTGTAGATGTGCATTATTGTATGATCATGATGGGAGGCTGAGCTTTTTGCCCAGATTTGGCAGTTCCTGGCCAGCCTTGTGATCTTCCAAGGGGCAATGAATGCTTCTCTGAAGACAGCAATTTCTGAAATTTATCACGTGACGAAAAGTCAATTTGTTCTGTTTACTGTAGATACTGGCTTGCACCAAATCCTGATTCAGAATATGCCGTGGACTTGGGAGTAGTTTGAATTGCATTTCTGCAAATAGCTATCCTCCTATCCTGTTCATTTTCCTGCTAATATCTTTGTATACATTGGGATAAAACGTAGGTCCAGGTAGCTCTACCAATGTATTCAGCCAATCTGGCATGGGATATAGTTCTGACTTCTCCTTGTGCTGGGAGATAGGTTTTAGTATCGCTCTCAGAATATTATATATGGGAATGTGCATTGCCTTTGTCTTCCAGCATATTGTATTCAAATGCAACTCAGATAATGTCTAGAAGCATAGTGTTTATGAGGCAAGTGAAGTGCATTGCATATGCTCAGGCTGCTTTTGAGCTCTTTACTTCTTCCAAGCCCTGAAGTTCAGGAAGCAGCCAAACTGGAACAATCTGTACTGGAACAAAAAGATGAAAGGTTGGATTTATAATCTGAGCTGATACTTAGCATTTGTGGAACTGGGATTATAATAATGCTGTTGCTACTCAGATACTTGAAGCACAATTTTGATAAATCATTTAAAATTTCCTCTTGTAAGGAAAATTTAAGCTAGACTTTAATTATATGAAACTTCTTTTATCCAGAAAAAGAACATCCCCAGAATGAGATTGTTATGCTCTATTTTCTCTTAAGTCTCAGAAACTTATTAGCTTCAGTAAAGGACCTTTTGAGGGAGACAATCTTTGGAATTGGCTGGATGGGTACAGCAATAAAGGTAGGTACCATTATCTTTGGTCCCTCTTCTAAAAAATGTGTGTGCACAAATGTGTGTTTGTCTGTGGATCATCTTGCTTCTTTTGGGGGATTTTTCTTTCTATACTTCTTGGCAAACATTCAGTTGTACAGTGATAATTGGCCTCCATCTTACCATTGCAAACCAATTTGTGTGTATCTGCAGACATGAATAAATACTTAGGAGAAACATTTCTGTTTATGCCTAAATAAAGAACCTGTAGCTAAGTTATCTTTTCATTTATCTGGAGGATTTTGAGTTAATCTGAAAAAGATACAAGTGTCAATATTTTCAAACTAAACTTTAATACCTAAAATGAAGTGCTGAAACTCAGAGATGTTAAATATCCATTTTTGAAAATGGGTAATAGAAGATTTCTCTCTCTGGAAAAGCAAGCCATAACCTTAGAAGTGTAATTCTAAGCTTCCAATTTTGAAAATAATAGATGATACTTCCTCATCTCTAAAATTGGTTATCTATTCTGAAGGAACATTGTGAACTTGCATATGCTCATTCTGAGAAGTGCTTTGAGATCGGTGAGTATGAAGTACTGGAGAGCTATAGCATAGAATTGTTCCAAATTAGCAGAACATTGGTTTTTTTTCAGCAGTAGACAATATTTTTAACCTGCTCCCTCAAAGCTGGAATGATGTTAGCTCAATTGCTAACATGATTGTGGTGAAAGATGCAAATAACATAAAAAGGAAAAGCAAGTGCCTTGATGAACTCTGTAGTAAATACATCCAACAATGTTACTATTACAAGGAGACTTCCTTTTTTGGGAAAGAAAATTTCTACTCAGCACAATACCAGCAGAAGTTCCTTTCCTTCCCAATTCTGTGCAAGAAGAAACTTCACGGTTTACAAGGCTGTGGTCTTTTCAGTAAGCGGATACAAGCAATGCTGACTACATGCCTTGCCCAGCAGTATGTGGTCAAGTGTGTATTAATAAATACTCTTAGTGGTTTGGACCAAATTCTTTTGGCTCTATAGGTACTTGTGTGCTGTATGTGGAAACAGGAATCTGAAATCCTGCTACAGCTGAGTGTCATTTTAGACTACTATGAAAGAGGTGAGAAAGGAAGATCTCACTCTACAGACAGACATTTCTACTGGTTTCTCAGCAACCTGAGAATTATTTGAGATCTCCTGTCAATAATAGAGTCCTTCTCAGGGCAAAATTTGGCAGATTGGTTTGAAAAATGTCCAACGAAGGGCAGCAGAACTGGTGGAATGCCTAAACCCCAGTGCATTGCTCAAGGGCAATCTGAGAGAGTGGTATTGGTTTTGCTCTTCTGCAACTCTCCGAGTTTCTTGCATCTGAGAGCTCTTTAGTGGGGTGTTTCTGAGACAAGAGCCTCGGCTCTGATTTGACTACTTGCTCAGCTGGGATGGGTTGCTGAGGGGCCAAGTTCATGGATGATGATGATACATGTCTCAATAGTATAAATGCCAACTCATGATATCAATGAGTGAAAATTACTTAAAAATAATTCCAATTTCTGTGCCCTTAGATCAAAAGACTAGGGTAACAAATATGTCATACCTGGAGTTTGTTCCTTTTCTTGTAACTTAAAAGTGCAGTCTAATGAAGGCAAAAGTCCTTATTCAGCATGATCCTAGTGGTTAATAAATGGAAGTGAAAACTCCTCAAAGGACCTCTAGCTTTTACCTTTTCCAAATCTGTTAGCCACAGAGGGCATAAGGGTGTTGCTCACACCTCAGTGTCACTGTTTGTGTAGATGGGCTTAACTCATGCTAAGGTGGTAGGATCCGAGTGCAAAATTGTGGTGAGCTTAAGTGGAGTTATTGAAGATGTGCCCACCAAGGGACACCTCTGAGGGGCTAGGCTCACCTCAGTGAGCAGGCTTGAGGGTTTTGGTGCCTTATTCCCTTTGAAATGAAAACGCTCTTCAAGAGTCCTGCCCTGTGGCCTGACTTGCAAACACCTGACAGCTGCTGTTGTGGACTTGTAATAACTTGCTATAAATTCAAATCTTCACTGGTCTGCAATGGAACTTTCCTGCCCTGCCTGGAAAAGGACAGTGGCTTCCCTGTTCCGGGGACCATTAACAGCTTTGTCCTCCATTATCATGTACATCTAAGTACTGGAGTGATTGTGAAACACATGCTGTTCGTAAAGGAAAACAAAGGATGGACTGGAGTGGTGAATGGGAGTGAAGTGTGGGGAAAGAATGCTGCACTGGGAGGATGGTACCTGGGCTGTCAAAGTCAGTGTTGTGAACTTAGGCAGGGCTAAGGCTTACTTGTGTATAAGTCACTGGGACAACCACCACACATCTAGTATATTGAATTGGGTTGTTTAAGTTAGTCGTGGAATCCTACTTGCTGCATGATATTTTCACAGCCCTTTGTAATGCAAGGGGAGAAAATTTAACCTATTAAGTAAATTCGAGAATAGATGCTATTGTACCTGATACTTTGTTCAGATTCTGCATCTACAAGGGGTTGCTTTTCAGTAAGATTGTGCCATCCACCCTCCAAGTGCTAAATCTTTTAGAAAATTGATTGTATTAAAAAACAAAACCAAAGAATAATAGCTCCTATCCCCAAACAGAGAGCTCCTTAAAACATGAAAACTGTTTTGGAAAAGCTGACTACCAATTAGTTTTCTCAGCAGCTCAGTATTATAAAAGAATATATCCAATTAATCTCAGAGCTACAGATATAGGTCCTACAGAGTCTGAGCCTAAGATGAGTTGGACCAGATCTTCAGATACGGTGAATCAGAGCAGCTCTCCTGGAACAAATATGGTAGTGCCAAACTGTGCCACTTTAGGCAGGTCCCTTTACTAGAAAACAAAAGTCATGTTCAAATACACTAACTGCTTTTTGAACGTCAGCTACCTTTTGTGATTTTTTTCCATTTGTCAGCTGGTTTGACCTCATATATGAACTTGGGTAATGGTGCTTGGGGAGGGGAAAAAAATCTTTGAAAAGAGGAAAGTAAACCAAACCCATGTATTTTGAAATGATATGAAACAGCTGACTTGGTATTGCAATTTTTTTTTAAACTGATGAACATTTTTTCTGTCCATAATTCTTTTTTTCCTTTCTTTCAAAATGTTCTTTTATTATTGCAGCGTGTGAGAACACGTAAATTCCTATAAGCCTGTCCTTTGCTGAACTGTTACAGTATGCTGTTCCTTCAAGAGGTGCTGCTTAGACCCTGACACAGGCTCCACTTACCTACCCCTCTGCTCTTCTCCCCCAGACTCACAGCAGGCTCTTTTTACTCTCCTCTGACCCTTTTGCTATTGTCAAGGAGCAGAATCAGGTCCCAATTGGCCAGTTCAGACCTTCTCAGGCGTAAAGTGGTGGAGTAACTACTACAGTCTCTCTCTTTCTCCCAGCCAAGGAAGCAGGAGGATCTGGGTTGGAAATATCTCAGAGCCAACAGCAGTTATATACTGCTTTGCTGGTTTTCAGCTGATGTAGTACTGGAATGTGTGCAGCTAAATAATGTTTATTAAAATAGCCTCTTTATGTGGCTTAAGACGCACAAATCCTTTCATGGCAGCAGCTGAAATGGCTGAAGAGTTTTAACATCTCTGCACCCTGCACCATTTGCAGTCACTAACCCCTGCTGAAGACTACAAAACTTCACTGTGCTGCCTGTTGTGCTTCTCTTGATATCATTCCCAATTACTGATTTCGGTCAAAATGAGCTGGGTTGGCACAGACCATTTAAATTGCTTAAATTATCTGGGCTCTTGAATGAAATAGGCTAGAGATGACCAATGAAGCATCAGAGGATGGTCTGAGGAGTCAATAACCCTTAGCAGAAGGGCAGTGAAGAGTAACTGGCGCTGGGTCAGAGCCTGTAGCCTCCTCATCTGGCACTGCTGCAACTGGAAGAGGGTGGCTATGGACAGCCCAGGCTGTCTGGCTTCTGCCTGTGAGCTGGGGTCCTGTATTCACTGCTGAATTGCTCTGAATTCAATGTCTTTGCTCCTTGGGTAAGTCTAAGAGGCAGGATGCAGGATAATCATCTCTCTACTCAGCATGTTTACCAGGCAACAGAAAAGGCAGAGGTCCTACCTTTTCCCAATAACAAATAAACAAATCTTGTGCACTGCTGGCAGTACCAAAATAGTGTGTGACAACTTTTGCTACACTGCTTTGTAGAGCAAGGTAGAGCTACAGATACCCTGGACCAAATGTCCTCTTTCACGCAGTTTCTAGGATCTCAGTTGTTTGCATAGCTGCCTGGGTTCCCAGGGAGAAGAGAAAATAATTTTTCCCCTCTTCCACCTCCTTGCAACCTATTTTGAAATATGCTATAAAAGTCCTCTTATAGAACCACAGAATCACAGAATGATATGGGGTTGGAAGAGATCTCTGGAGATCATCTAGTCCAACCCCCCTGCCAATGCAGATCCTCCTAGAGCAGGTTGCACAGGAACCTGTCCAGGCGGGTTTTGAATGTTTCCAGAGATGGAGACTCTACCACCGCTCTGGGCAGCCAGTTCCAGTGCTCTGCCACCCTCAAAGTGGACAAGTTCCTCCTCATGTTTAGATGGAAAACATCCTTCACCTGCCTCCATTCCCTTCAAGAATGAAACTCCACATAAAACTTCCTCTCTTCTCTGAATAGTCTGAAAATCTCTTCCTTTCATTTGTCAGCTGATAGTTAACCCTTCTCACTAGTGAGCAGTTACTTCAGCAGCAGCACCAAAAGAATTTACAATTTGAGTATCTTAACAGTACTGAAATGGTAAAAATAATCTGGGAGCTCCAATTTGCCATTCACTGTTTGACATTTGCATTCCTGTTTCTGTCATAAATCCAGGCCAGTCAGGCTTAGTCACATTCATCTTTGATTACTACATCTCACACATCAAGTACCTGTCATACAAAAGTTAAGGGCAGATTTTCTGCAGCAGGCTTTAGCATGGGCAAAAGAAAATCTTCAGAATTTGGCCTTTGGGCCAAATCTTCAGAATTTGAGTTGATTCTTTCTGCTGTTAACAGCTTCCTGGGTTTCTCTTCAAAACTTCCAGCCTCATTTCCACTTATTTAAATGATAATTGAATAGCTAAGCTTTGCAAACATTTGTCTAAAGCTGGTTACACTGATAGTTTTTCTGGCATGGTTTTTATGCAGACTATTCTGTTCTCACTTGCTTGGGCTAGAATGATCCCTGGGGAGTGTTTTGCAGGTTGGGATAGGTGGGTGTGCGTTGTCCTCGCCCAGCTCAGCTCCCCTGGAATGCCTCTTCCCTGCAGCCAGTCTGAACAAGACCCCAGATTCTGTGGGAGAGCAGCGTTGTGAGTACAGCTGCTGCTGTCAGACCCCCTCAACACAGAACCTTCACCACCCATGGCTGGTCCCTCTGTGTGTGCTCTGTGGAGAGCACACAGGACTGAGCAAGCGTTCTTGATCTTGCTTGTTTCTTAATCGAAAACAACAAGAAGCCAAACCATAGTTGGACTGTAAGAACTTTGGTTTCAGTCTTGGCTTTTGACACCAAGGAAAGACACCTTCATTTCAAGTGAACTTAATTAAAACATTATTGTACTCCTGGCATTGATATTTTGGGGTCTACAAATAAAATTGGAAGGGTGTCTCTAGCCTTATGCCCAAAGAATTCACAGGATTCTTTCCAGGGCATCTTCAAGCCTGAACTCGAGATAGTGTGTGGGACACACAAAAGGTAGATATAGCTCCCTGACTATGGCACATAGCAGAGTGTGCTTAGAAGTTGATAGCAATCTTTTGAGACTCTTTCAGGCTTTCTCAGAAAATTTACCTTGCTAACTAGAAATCTTTTAAGTAAGTTTTACTGGTGTCTGCACTACACATAACTCTGCATTCAGGAATTGGAGCGAAATCCAGGATGCAAAAGGAAGTGAGTGCACTGATGGTATCCCTTAGCTAAAATAGCAGATGCATTATGCAGATCAGCTCCAAGAAGGGTAAACATGTGTCCAAGGTCACTGCTTCACCCTTGGCTGACTGAGGTCCTTAGGGGAATTTTGGTTTTGCCAGAGCGTATTTAGAGTCTCTGCAAGTTGCACATCATTTCCCAGGTGCCTCTTGTTTTCTAAAGTCCAGCTTGAGGCTCCATGTTCCAGATTGCCTCTTTCATAATCAGCTTTGGCAGGCTGTGCTGCAGAAGTATTCTGTGTTTTCGTGGACCCTCCGCACAGAAAAAAAACCCCACAACTTGCATTCCTGAAAAGAGACTGCAAATGAGAAGGGTACTGCTGCAAGTACAGGTGTGTATTATCAAGTATAGACAAATTTCTATTGATATCTCTTTAGATGGTAATTATATCTCTGGACAGTCAATAAAAGGAATAAATATCACATTTTTAGAAGGGAATCAGCTGTTGCACAATTTCAGCTTGTCTTGATTACGGGTGAGAAGAATCTCACTATAGTTTCAGAAATTGCCTTTAAGCATTGCAGCATTTTTTTCCTCCACCTCTTCCTATCTTTCTGAATAAGCTGCTTCCTGCCACCCCAGAATGGTCAGTGCCACCCCTTAATTTACAGTTAGGAATGTAGACATGAGGGAAGGCGAGGGGTTGAAATATGGTGTCAAGTTTGTATCTGCTCACATTTCACACACTAAGGAGACAAGCCCCTTTGGCTAGTTGCCATGGGGAATTTTCTTGCAGAAGTAAATAACTCAGAACAGAAAGAACTCAGATTCATACTACCCCAGCTGCAGAATGTCATTAAGTCTCAAAGGATGCTATGTGTATTGTGTGAAAGGAATTTTGTAATCTGGCTATAACTGCAGTTGCAAAACTATGCTTGAGTTTAAACCTTTATTTTAAACTTTTTAACTATTGGCTTGTTTCTTGCGTGTTGATTAAACCACGTATTGTCTTGTAAATAGTTTCTATTTTTAAACTATAAAAAGGTTTAGAATAAATGTTTCAATAGCAGATGAGTGGATGATTTTGTTTTGTTTTCTTGTTTCTTCCTATGCCAACTGCACTCTAATCTCCATTTCCTAATTCTCTTTTAAGGATGCTTGAAAAAGGAATTAAATCTGCCAAGGCACTCAAAATATCATGTAGATAGCTTTTGATTTTAAAGTGTCATTCATTATATGACTTTCTGACCCCAGTAACCTTCAGAAACTTTGGGGGAAGGTTTAGTTTTTTGGTTTTGTTTCTTTTTTCTTAAAATGTCTGAGAAGAGAAAGCATAGGCACCTCCCTTTCTCTAGTAGTTAAACAATTCTTTTTCAGTTTGAGTTACGTGAATGTGGCATCCTTGAAGCTGATTCTGGTATATGCGGGAAGAGACTCAACCTGTACCTTCATAGCACTGGAGAATAAAATAACGATTCTTCTGTTTGGGTAGGGTTTCTTGTAGTGCTACTACCTCAGATCAGATTTGGTGAAGAAATGGAGAACGTGTATGTTTTTAGCAGCGATTACAAATTAACACTTGAAATAAAAGCTGTTATCTGCTAGAAAAAGGCATTTTAAACATTGCCATCTAGTTGGTTTCTACATCTCTGGAATACCATCTAATGGCACAACTTACATAACATCTTTTCTTTAAGTATTTTGGTTGTTTGCTCTGGGACACAAATTGCTTGGAGAAAGGTTGATGCCTGTGTAGCTGCAGTCATTAAACTGTGGGTTCATATAGTGCTTTGCGTAAGTGCATCAAGCAGCCCAGGCAGAGATGTTTTAACTGAGGTGGCCTTTGAACCAACGGATTGCTAAGACTGTAGTGACTGCAGGCTGCCTGGACAGCAGCAGGGCAGGAGATACGTCTGCCAACCAAAGCCCAGAGATGTGGGCCCCCACAGCTCCCACTGACCTTCCTCTTGTCTTGCAGAATAGTAAGGGCTCACTCCTAGGTCTGCCTCAGAAGTGTTGTATTGGGGAAACTGAGTCTTGGTGGCATTACATTCTCCCAATCTCATGTCTCCCACCTGTAATGAATTCACACTAACAAAAATTTAAACCTAGGCTTTAAACTGCTTCGTACTTTGTGGTCAGAGGGTAAAATTCAAGCCAAGGCCTGCCAGGTCCTAAGCATCCTGCATTACACTCAGTGATTGACTTTCCCTGCAACCCAGAGAAAGAGGGGTTAGAAGTAAAAAGACCACCTGAGTGGGAGGGACAGCATGTGTGTGTTTCTGTGTCATCGTCCATTAGTTCCCTGAGCTGTTGTTTGGTGGAACGTGTACTGAGCTGTACGCCAGGAGACAGAACATCCTGCTCCCAGCTCTTTCCCCCGACTATTTTTGTGCTCTTCACAACTGTTATTAAGCAAGACCACAGAGTATTTTTACAGCATAAGCAGAAGTCTATCCTGCATTTTAGGGCTGTGATCTGTCAATAACCCATGCCGAAATATAGGTATATGTAATGTCTTTACGTAATCTGAAGAATGTGCCCTGGGATAAAAAGGAATTTGGATACTGTTAATGTTTTGTTCGATGTTTGATCAAACAAATTAGCTTGCCACAGGATTCCTTCTCCTCTCTCTGTTTCATTTAAAATGCTTCCTATAAAGGTTTTAAAAAGCTGCAGGACTAAATGGCCTTTACTTTGAAGGACTAAATGTGCTTTACTTTAGTATTGGTGTGGCAAGGGTAGAGTGAGACATCCTAGACTAGGCACAAAGCAATGCTACTCCAAGTTTTTCTGCCTAGGCTAATAAAGCCAGGCAAATGGAAACCACCTGACCTCAGTGTGGTGCATCTGACTCTGTGCTCACATCTCTTGCTCTCTTGAGAGTCTCTGCAATGTCATCTTTATTAAAGCTGACAAGGCAAAATATTTCTTCTGCATCTTATTACTGTAAAACTGGACAAGAATACACTTGTAAAAATGACAAATTTTTAAGGACATCGTTGCCCAAATATTTGAACCAATGTTACGTTTAAGCTACTATCATCTTGTTTTGCTTTCTATAGGGCTTTATACTTTATGCTTAAAATGCATGACGGTGTATACCACTGATTTCAGTAAGATTTGTTCAACTTTAAAGTTAGCAATTTCTATTCTACTTCCTATGCACAATTAAATGCTATAGCTGAATATGATGCCACATTTTCATTTTTATATTCCTTTTAAGCAATGTTTTTGGATTTTAATGCCCAATTTAGGCCCTCTTGAAAACATTGAGTAACTTCATTTCCTAGACTCAAAATTTTTAAGGATTAGATTTCAGCAGGAGATTAGGACCAGATGGTATAGGTGGGACAGTGCAGTTTTTAACTTATGAAAGAGACAGCTGAAAACAAGAGGGGTTACACAGGGTACATGCTCAGTATTGTGCTCCCCAGGATGGACCTGGGGACTATAATGGGTTCTGCTCTGAAGTATTTCTGTGCTTGTATTTCATGCTGTGGCTATCCCTCTATGGAAATCTCCTTGGCTGTTTAAATCTGTGTGTCAGACCCATGGAACAAACTGCTGCCTTCTTTTGAGAATGTAATGGTCCATTTTCTCAAAATGTTTTTCAGTGTAAATCCAAGGTGATATCACAGTAAGTGAGAGGAGAACTGGTCTTTATTTTATTCCTCAATTTTTCCTTGATCCCTTTTGAATTGTATTCTTATTTTGTCCTGAGAATTACTGTCAATTGAAGCCCAAAGTTTTGAGGAAGAGGGGGAAATACAAGGAACTAAGTTGTCTCTGAGCTAAGTTGTCTCAGAGTTACTTGAGTACACTTTTAAAACATGGAGCAAGCAATAAGAAAAAGGAAGTTAATGATCTATTTCTATGAGATGAGGCAGACCGTAGATTTTTGAGGAATGGAGCTGAAGTGCCCCATAGAAGACAAAGTCATTGCTGAAGATCTCTACTTCCCCTTTTGATATTCACTCATCTCTTGTTAAGAGACTTTTTGTGGATTCTCAACCTGGCAGCTGACAGAAAAACAGTTAAAATTTCCCTTCATGTTTATGTAGGATATAATTTTAAAATGTCATGACTGTGGGGAAAGATGGGGCTGGATGAGAGCCCTTGGGATAGCCACCTGTGGTCAGGAGCGCTGGAGGTGGCTACTGCGCCCATAGCACTGCTTAGCCCCATGGGGCTGGGCTGGGGCATTTCACTCATGTCATTCAAAGTGAGTCAGATTGCTGCTCTGGTTATTTGGCTGATCTGCTTCAGCTGTTGAGATGACTATGTCTGTCTGTGTGTAAGCGGAGTGAGTTAGGGAGCAATCACAGAGTGGGTCAGCTGGCAGATTGCGGGTGCAGGGTGAACGGTGGGGCTGGGAGCAGGGTGAGCTGCAGGGTGTTTGTTTAGACCTCCAAGTTTATACAAGTGCATCTGGATAGGGAAGTTTTGATCAAAACTTTCAGGTTCCTCTTTAATTCTTACAGGAGATACGGCACAAATCCAATTCTTGTCATGTGTTCTTCTTGTCAGGTTTTCTTCTCGAAGGGAGAAATACTCTTGGAGATCTATAAATGAAAGGCTTGATTTGTGCCCCACTCCTTCCCTGTGCAGTGGTGTGGCTGGGGGTAAGGACCTTCTTCCCCAGGAGGCAGAGAGCTCTGCTCCACGACTTCTCCACCCCTCACACAGCAGTAGGAACAGCAAACCCCAGATTCTGCTTCTTTCGTTTCCGGGTCCACCCTTTTCCATCCCTTGCAGAGGGAGCAAGACCTGCAGCCTTGCCAGGCTCCTCTCTTCTCCATCACCTGCCCGATGCTGCTGCCAGGCTCCTAGCATCCCCATGAGGAGAATGAGTTCTTTTGTCTTTCCCAAAGCAATGGATTTGGGTTTTGCTTATGCACCCGTAACAGCTGCTCTGGCTCTGCTCCTGTCCCAGGTGTGCAATGGCTGGCTCCTCTGTACAGTCGCAGCGCTGTGGGTGGGCTGGAGGAGAGAGGCCAGGGTGGGAATGAGCAGGGCTGCTTGTGCATTGCTAGGAAACATACTGACCATGGCAATGTACAATGCCTGAACAGCCTGTGGAAGGAAAATATAATCTGCCAAAAGACCCTTTGTAGAGTCTCATGCTTGCAGCCATGCAATGCAGAGTCCAGAGTGTGGGGATGGGGTTTAGCACTGACTTTAGCCTCTGCTGCCAGCTTTGGGTAGGATGCCTTGAAATAGGGAGAGAACATCAGTGTTGTCTGTAGAAGGGACGTGTGTAATAGTAATACTGATCCACTGAGCAACAGCAGAGATTTTCCTTTAGTCGAGAAGAGTTGGTGCCAGTTTAGGTAGTTCTTTTACCTATGTATTGGCATTACTTACATATGTTTAGTTGAAGGTCCTAACACTGATTTTTTGTCTCCACCAGGTTTTCTCTTCGCGCACATCAAACCTTTATTTGTCCCTTTTAAGGAATGCCACAGGGTTATTCAGAATAGGTAGGTTACTGTTTTAAGTAAGGATTTTTGATGTGATGCCTTAACGTGGATTTGACAACATCCAACAACTTTGGATTTTGTGTAACACTTATCACAAGTGGCTCACTATGTTGGTTGGAAAAGAAAGTGTGGTGGTTTTGGATTGCTTTTCCTGCACCCCAGAAAAGAAAGGAACTGGAAATGTGCTGTATGACTTTTGTTTAACAAGTTAATGTTTTAAACATTACTCTGTTTGTCTGGAATATGAGCTACCAGTACTTTTGTTGTTGTCACTGTTGCTAAGTTACATGCAAATGTTTCTTTATGATGTGACACTCTTAAAAAACCTCCACTGGTTTGAAAGATTTTGCTGAATCCTGTTTTCTCTTCTCTCCCCTCTTACTCTTTCTCCTCCATGCACTTCCTCCCCAGGGCAAAGGTAAATTATAGAAAATTATTCTGTTATAAGAGGCCTAGAAATGGCAAATTGTGATAGGGAAAGAACACAAATGGGATCCTTGATTAGGATTGCTCTGATGTATTGTAATTTTTGTGTGTCCATCTTTACAGAGATGCATCATTCAGTAGGGTGCATTTTTCGTTGTGTACGTTGGTCTCTGCAGTGTGTGCCAGCTCTCTGAAAGCTGCTGTGCTTTTCACTCTGTAGCAACACACAAGTCCTAAGAAGATCAACTTTTAGTCTGTTTTCATCCCTTTTGACTGTGAAAAATTTAGTGTATTGCATGGGTGCAGTCTGGGCAGCTCAGCCTCCTGTGCAGCTGATGGGCATGTGTTGGCAGGGGGAAGGAGGCGAAGCTGGTCCTGTTATCAGGATCTTATTATGACTTTGGCATTTATAGTTTCTGATGTTGCCAGCAGAAGGATTTTAAGTGAGGATGCTGGCCTTTCTCAAGTCATTTATATAATTTCTTTCAGTAAAATGTAAAAATCTGGCCTTGTTGTTGTTGCTGCCTTAAGGGCTGTCCATCAAAATATGGCAGGCGTTGGTTAGGATAGCTAAAAGATCTGGCCTTTGAATATATTTCTGAAGCTAGGGAGCAAAGTTTTGTCCTGGGCAATACCCACATAATCTCATTCAACTACAGCATCAGTGCTGCAGGAGTGGGGAGCCTGTAAATGGCAGGTCTGCATCAGCGGAGGACAGCAGAGTGGGGCAGAGAAGGGAGAGAGCCCAAAGCATCTTTTCTCCCAGCCACCCACTTTCCCAATGGGGCCATGAACTTTTTCTACCTCATATCCAAGACGTCTGGTAGTAAATGTGGCAATATTCCTGAATATGTGCATGCCTGCTAAAAATACTGTGAAATGTATGAGAGGTGGCCAGGTGATCTGGGCAGCGTCACTGACACACTTTGGAGAATGAGCTTGCAGGGAATGAAAGCAGGGTGCTGGCTCTCTTAACAAGACTGAATTTGTTTTTCTGTAGCCCTTTGAAATCCTTCTGGGCAGAGGCTTTTAATTGCAACGTGCTTAGGAGGAAATTTAAGGCTACTTATGGTTAGGCTACATTTTAGGTTCTAGCAGGAAACGTATCAAATACCTGGAAGGAAAGTATGACTATTTTGGTTTGCAGGGCAGCCCAGATTTTGCAGAAAAATGCTGTTTCAAAGCAAGAAGGCAGACACAACAGTTTTCCTGAAATAATACCAGCATTAATCCCTTCAAACATCCCCAAGTGTATTGGCTCACGCATGTTTTAAAATTCTTTCTCCGTTTTGTTATAAAAACTTGCATATTTTTCTCCCCTTCACCATATGAAAATCTTCTAAGAATTTTTTATGAGCTTTTGTAGACTTCAAAATAAGCTCTTCTTCCCCTCCCCTTCCTTACTTTCTAATCCAATTTAGTCAGATAGTTACTTCAAATCCCTCGGAGGCCTGTAGTTTGTTCATTCTCCCACAGTGCTGAGATTTCCCTCCAGCCCAGCTGGCAGGAGTTTTTAGAAATAACAATATCTCAGGGGGAAGGAGCTGAAGATTGAATGGGGTCTTTTGTCCAGGTCTCTATGAAGCCAGATTAATTATGCATTGCAGAACACAGTTTAAAGCTCTGAATTAGGTCCTCATTGCAATGAAAGGAGAGCACAGGCTTGAAATCTGAAAGAATTCCCATTTCCATTAGAGGGACAGACATATAATGACTGAAAGCAGGAAGAATTTTTGAAAATTGCAATTAAACAGTATTTTGTATTTACCACTCGGTAGCCGTTGTCTTAAGCATTTACAAAAGTGATTCTTTGACATTTTTTCACATGATCGCTCCATAGGTGGCTGGACTTTGAGGATTTTCAAGTCTTTTCTGTGTTACTAGGCTACTCTTGAAAGTACTTGTGCTTTGATGAATGAGAGCGGGTTTTTTTGGCCAGCACTTACCTGAATAGAGGTCTTTAAAACCTCAGCAGTACAATTAGCAGTCGGTCAGATGATACCGATGGTACACGAAAAAAGCAAATGGTTTTCTCCTTTACTTCTGGGGATTTTCTAAAGCTGTCTGACCCAGTGTAATGTGCAATAACAACATTTTTCTTGGTTTCCTAATGCACTTTAATTCCAGTTTGAGGAAAGTAGAACTCTTTCACGGATAATAAGTCCATAATGTTACACAGCTGCCAAATAAAAAATTGTCCATGGACATTTGTATTCGTAAGGGCACTTTCGGTCAGGGTGGGGGATTGTGTTTTGGGTAAAGGACTGGGGCCAAAAGAGGGATAAGGAAAAGGTTAGCTATGAAACCTCTTACATTAGAAATCCTGCGTACTCTCAGATATGACCAAACTGGGATAGATGGAGTGAGAGCAAAATAAACTAATTTTCATCATCTTCCTGAAATCCCATTTATGGAATAGCACTCTGTAAAATAACTATACCATATTGAACTCTGCAGTTCAATTAATTTTAATTAAATATTGTAAACTGTAAACATCCAAAGAGATAGCCAAATGCATACTTGGAAAGATAGCAGTGTTGTGAGGCTGAGTAAATAATTTACTGAATCACGCTAGAAAATCTACAAGTAGGAACTTAGTGGAGAAGTAATTTGATGCAAATATTGTGCAAGAGAAGCATTTTCTACAGAGCAAACACACATATTAAGCCATAGCATTCCTTAATGTTCAGCATTATGTGATGAACGTAAGCATTGTCTGAGCTATAATCTGTCCAGCTGTCTGTCATACTGTGGAAAAATAGCAAGTGCCCTGTTATTAACCTGAGCACAACTGGTAAAGTATGTGAGGCTGGCACAGCTCTGTGGGCAAAAATCCTTTGGTTGTCCTGATCTCAGGCGTGTTAGGTCTGAGGTGTCTCTGAGCTAACTATGTAAACTAATAATGTGCTTGGTCAAGATCTGAGGCACAAGGTTCATCCTAGATCATCTCCACGTTGCTGCTTTTGAGATGCAAAGAATTCACCGAGAGCTACATTGTCCAAAAGCAGTTGCTGCCAGCAGGGAGTGGAGGGAACGGGCACCTTTGGCAAGGGTATCCTACAGTTTGCCCTAAAGAGGGCACGGTATAGGAGTGTGTGGCTGTGTAACATCAATTCACAACTAGTGTGCAGTTACAGAGCGGCCACCTCCAACTAGCCTCATTTGGAGCCACCTCAAGTTGCTCTATTTTATGGTGTCAGAACGGGGCCAGCTGAGAGGGAGCGAGAAGTGTGCTGAGGCTGGTTTACCATGTATCTCTGCTTCATTTCTGCTTTGGGTCTGCTTTGCTCTTTTGCAACATGAGATGAAGAACCTTGTTTTTCTTCTCTTTATGCTTGTCCTGGAATGAACCAGCTGGAGTAATTAGTACTTCCCAAGTCTTTTCCAAAACTCAAATTGAAATAAGGTTTCTGAGATTTGAAAGAAATGTTGGTGCTTCCTATCGTCATTTAATTTACAAGCATCTATGCCAGGGAAGTGTGGAAATAGCTCCCACTGACTTGAAGTGCTTGGTGAATAAAGGCTCCAGAGAAGTTAATGCCAGGGCTGGAAATACCCAGGTCACCAGGTCCGCAGCAGATGTCTAACTCTTAATATCTGCCTTCTGAACCTTCTTATCAGTAGGTTTTGGACCACACACCATGTCTATCCAGGTGGTCTCTAGGAAAGATGAACAGAACTCAGGTTTGCCCAATAACTCGCAGAGTAACAGTAGGGCTCACCACACCAGTTACAAAGCTGTTCACAAGTGATCTTTTCCATGTCACTGGTCTTGAAATAAAAACAAAAAGTTGTTTTTAAGGTAAGAATGCATGGACAGCTAGAACTATCCAGAGCCTTTCCCCACAAAACATCTTCTGTTAGCAAGCTGAACAGGATGAAACAAAGTGTACTGCAAAGTGTCAGCTTTGATCTGCCAATAGAGGCAAAAAAGGCTCGCTGAGGAAATGTGCCTCTTTTTAAGGAAATTCTTTTAATTATCTGCAACGCAGCTTGCTTTGCGCCAGTCTGGTTGGGAGCTGCCATAGTTAAGGACTTGGGAGAGCCTTGCTTGGAGCCAGGAGGTCTCCGGGCTTCCAGGACTGCGTCAGCGGGTCTGCAACCTCGGCCTCAGCTTTTTTGGGCCCCAGGATAGTTGGGCTCCCAGCCACTGGGCTGAGAGCAAAAGAAAGGGTTCCACAGTCTTTAAGGACCATGTGCTACTTGGTGAAACTCAGTTTGAACAAATCTGTACATGAGGGAAGTATTTGCATTAAAATAAAAATAAATAAAGTAATCCTGCTGCCTTGAACATATAAAGGCTACAAAGATAAAGTTAATGCCAGGGCATTAACAGTATCATGTCAGCATTTTATCTCTGGATGTCCATTATCTGAATATTTTGGACAATCCTGTTAAAATTATAATAATGATATGTATTTAACCCATTTCCTCCTCAAACTTCAGCTCTTCCATTTGGAGAAGTTTCGAGTTTCTCCTGCAGAAGACCAGACTTTTTTAGGGTTCTTAAAAATGTTACTTAAAAAAATTAACTGTTCACTTTTGAAAATCCTGTCTATCCAGCTTGGATTCCTGTGAAATGTATTTCTGTCATTCTTCCCACTGTCCAATAAAAAAAAGAGAAAAAGAAAAACTAAGTAGGATAAAATCTCTAATGTATGAAAGTGATCGATATAAATACTTAATACCAATAATAAAGCTGAAGACAGGAATTCTGTATGTTAAAGTTACACCTGAACTTCAAAGCAGCAAACCAGCATTGTCACAGTGAGTGATATGTGGCTGTCTCTGTTAGTGGGAGATAATGAAAGTTGTTAATGATAGTTTGTTTTTTCTCTTCTTTTTTCAGTGAGCCTTTTTTTCCTGATGCCTGTAGTAACAGTTTCATGTAACCTAAAAGTGCCTAGCTTTGTCTAGTTTCATTGAAAAATCCTGGACCTTTAACACTTGAAAATCTAACATGTCACTGTATGTGGATGTAGGGGCTGTGCTGCAGTGTTCAGCAGCTTCTTTGGCTCAAATAACCCTCATCTCTTAGCTGGAGTATTTGCTTTCATGTCAAGAACTCTGCTGTTGCTGCTCAACGCCCCTGTTCCCCCCACTTTTTTTTTT
>VXBJ01007097.1:738401-852466 GCA_013400055.1 Nycticryphes semicollaris | reverse complement strand
TCTTACTGGACTAGTTTAGTTTCTGAGTTCTGCATATGTGCAGTTGTAAAGAAATCAAATATTACAGCTGGAAACTGTGAGATCAGCCTTGTCGCTGCCCCAGCCTCCCTTTTACTGTGAAAACAAACACAGCTCTCTTCTCATGTCTGCCAGCAGGAAGGGGGTGGGGAGGCAGGCAGGGAGGCAGGGGAAAGTTTTTTCTTCAAAAAGGAAGAAGGTCAACTATTTTGGGAAACTAAAACCACTGAGCAATTAGAAGAATTCTTTTCTCTCTGCTCAGTGATTAGAGAATTCTGCAGGCAAGCAGTAATTGCTGCAAACAGTAGAGCCATGCAGATGGACAAGGGGTAAGTCCATGTCTTTGCAGAAACACGTCTGCAGAAGATGAAGTGGATAATGCAATATATTTTGCTATGCCAGCAGTTAAACTGTAACACAGAGTCTATAAATCTCTGCACTGGATAAGTTGGTTCTTCAGGTACAGTTAGTCAGCTGATGTGCTGAAGGCAGGGTCTGCGTGACTGATTTTCTACCCCGCTGCTTCTGACGTCCCTGTGGGACTGACTGTGTTTCCTAAGGCGGCATCCACCCTGGACAGGGAAAGAAATAGGTCTCAGAGAAATTCTTACTCGCAAGATGGAAAACAATGAAAAATTGGAATTCAACCATAAAAAATAGTAATTCCAAAGCTGAGAAGTTCCTTACTTGCCTGAAGAAACTGCAGAATATCTGGGTAATACAATTTTGTTGTAGGGTCCTCTGGCTAGCCCTATGCCTCCTGCCAGGAGTTCAGGTCCCTTTGCGCTCTTTGGCAAGCAGAGCTCCTCCTGCAGCATTCACCGTTTTCTCAGCCACTGGAGCAACTGCTTCCTTTCCCCATTTTGAAGATAAAAAGAATTCCTACTCAAAATGTACTCTAACTGAGATTTGTTCTGCCCTCTCTATTTGCCTGTGATACTGTGCCTGTTCACCCGCTCTACAGGCAGTGAACACTGTATTCAGAGGGGAACAGAGTTGAGGAATGGTCAGCAAGAGTTTTGAGAGTGAAATCCTTCACTAGTGTTGGGTGTGCACAGCCTTCTCAGGCAACGTCTGCAATAGGCTTTTCTTCCCAAAATTTCCATTGTTATTACCGCCATTTCTGCTTCAGACATGTTAAGTGAGGAAGTTCTTTAGCTACTGATGATTTTATTACAGCATTTCCAAACTTTTCAGTATCATTGTGTCACGAGTTACTTTTATGTTTTATTATCATTACTAAGTACTTTAAATACATACTAAGTTAGATAATATACAATAACATGATATTTTAATATATATGTAATTTAAATTAAAAAAAAATGTTGCCCATCTTCTGTAGCATTCTGCTGCTAATAGTAACATGGAATGGAGGGGGGAAAATATTTGGGACTAGCATCTGAGATGACTCATTTCTCTCAGGTATTTTTGATATCACATGCTCTTGTTGCAGAGAGTTAAAATAATTTGAATGCTATGGGGGAGAGGAAAAGGGGGAGATTTTGGCCAACAGTCAGATAGTTGTCTCAAGTCTTTCATCTGACAATTCTTGTGCCTCTCCTGTGCTGATCACAAGATAGATTATCTAGGAGGACAATTAGTGAGGTTAATACTAACCATAAAATTCTTGTGCGCATGTTGAGACTACTATGTGTTTGTCAGCTCCTCCATCATTAGCTTAAATTGCCATTTCATTGGGATGCATAATTACTCTGCTTTGATTTCATTTTCATATTTTTCGAGTAGTTCTCCAATGGGACTGCCGCTAGACAGGAGTACTACTGGAAGGTCTTGGAGCAGATCCAGCCAAAGGTTAAAAGATGGCTATTACTATAATTCAAAACATTTTTTCTTTCATTGCTCATCTGCTCTTCTCAGAGGTCAACCTATGAATGCACTATGACACATCAAAAAACCCCAGTGACCCTCTCCAACAAATATTTGATCACAGTAGGTGCATGAATCATGAAGCGTTATTCTGCCAGCATACGGACTTGTTGGTTTTGTCCTGTTTGTTATTAACTACTTGGAATCTTATAAGCTTCTCTAATACTGAACTTCTTCACTGCTTATTTTGGAGACTACAAATTATTCTTTATTTGAGATGCTATAAACTATGTAATTTCATGAATCACTATGCCATAGGGACTGGTATAGGTAATGTTTTTAATAGAAGTCACTGACATCCATAAGTTTTTTTTTTCTCACTACTAGGTGGAGATTTAGTATAGGTTTTCTCATGCAAGCCTAGGAAAGTCCATGGTGTAAGTCCAATCCAACGTGGATGCCAATCAGTAAAGGTAAAATCATTTCACCTACANTTCCCCCCCCCCCCCTTCCATTAATAGAAAAAGGCCTGTGTCCAGAGGGTGATTCATATGAACTATGTAAACCTCCTAAATTTAGGATGAGATGATTGCTCTCTGGTAGTCCCTAATTTTCTCTGTTGAATAGTGTGCAGGAATCCTAGATGAGGTTTAGAGGAGGTACCCAATTTTTACACAGGTAAAAGCAGATGGGATGAATCTTGCCAACAATGAGAGCCATAGCATTCAAAAAAATGTAATTGCCACTACTTCAAGTACTTTCTTGCACTCTCACATGGAGCGAGTTTCAAAGAGGAAGGAACTGACATACATGACTGAAATGTGCTTTTGTACATATTTCTGAGAAATATAGAGGGATTTAATGAAAGCATGCTCCTCAATCTAAAAAGGGGTCTTCACTATTCACCATAAGTACAAACACAACAGGACATTACAATTCATTAACTAGTTGCACATAATTAATGTGGTCAACTTGAAATGTTAACTGGGTCACAAAACTTTTGATAGATCTGTCTGGCTACTTTCTGAGGATGCAGAAGCTTCAGTTTAGAGAAGACATTCTAGTGAAGACATGTTTCAGAAAGCAGGACTGAAAATTTACCAGGGAATGTGAGTTTGCTCTGCTCTGTTCTGCTGAAAATCCTTGTAGTGAGCCTTAAGTGATGGTGCTGAGAAACTGAATGGAGCAAACTGGTGAAAAAAGATATTTTCACTACAGTGTTTTCTACCAGCCAGCCAGCTTCCCTAAATCCATTGTGTGTTTTGGCTGTAAGGCAAGTGGTCTGTGCTTTTTTCAAATTAAGGTTAGACCTTATGTTGTAATCATGTTTAAAGATTAGATACTAAAATAAATTCTCTTCCTTCAGTAATGTTTTTGAAAAGTGTCCAGGTTCCTACACCTTTATGATTGCTGTTGAAGTCAATGATACCAGTCAGAAAGTGCTTTATTTGCAAAGGGTTTATTTCAGGACTGGGGTTTTCATTCTAGTTTATATGATCATAACTTGCTTTCTTACTCATGTCAGCATCTAAGTTGGTTTCTGTTTTCCATACCAATGTATTAAAAGCACTGGTGGTCCCATTCTCTTCTCCCTCCAGATCAACACCGAAGTGACTTCAGTTTGGTAGTAGGGTCAATACCACTAAGCCCAGGTACATTATTCTATGTCTTGTTTAAGTTCAGACTAATTCAAGCACACCAGACAAGTTTTCAAGTCTTAGCTAACATTGTATTATACTTCTTGCAGGTAATCAACAATTTGTTCAAAACATACTCCAAAAAAATCTATTCTGGACTTGAAGAATTTGTTGGTGCTTTCCAGCATATGCACTAACTGTGTTTGTATGTTTTCATTTGCCTTGCAAAGCCAACAAAATCTTTAGCAAATTGCTATTTTGTGTAGATTCATGGGCAATTTGCATTATTTTACAAAGAATGTGCTACATAAACGAGTCATTAAGATTTCAAAGTTTAATACACTGGAGAGAGAAAAGAAACCAAATGATATAAACCCTTGTAGCAATAAATATTTTATTTTGCTTATGTTGTGATATTCACTGACTGTAAGTCATAGAAATCAGAATTTCTATTCTTTGCTTATGCAGCTGCTGCTTTTACATGTTTCATTCACAGTGCATGAAGCAGCAAGCTGACACTTGCCATATTCTCTATTAGTTTTCTTCAGAGCTCTAGCTTAGGATGACATAGTCTATGAACCATGTTTGAATCCGTGAACTATGTTTGATTTCTGCAGGCACAGGTCCAACATGAGCAAATCTCCATACTGTTTTGATCTGAAAGAATTCAAAGCATTTCAAAAAGAGATTGATACCATTAACCCTAATTTATAGTTCTAAAAGCTGAAGCAGGTTTTGTATAGCCTTGTGCCCTATGGTCAGTTAAGCAGCATTGCCTGGATTTCGCCAGGAACTCATGGAAGTAGGACTCACGAGGTTTTGAAGTGGTTGTAGGGTTTGAGGTCTGAGTGACTGTGGGCAGCCCTTGTTTTTGTGTTTTATTTAATTTTCAAGGTATTTCTTATAACTAGGAACTTGAACCCATAGCACTTGAGTTCTGTTGTTGACTCTCTGATTGACTTGGGAAGATGATCAACATTTCTGTGCCTCAGAAAATCTCTTAGTTAATTCTTACAGTGAAGCTAATGTAGACTAAAGTTAAAATAATCTTGATTAAGGTTTATCCTTCAGTGTTTAATAGTAGTAATTTTAAGTGTTATTTTTATTGAAACAAAGGGTGATTTTTCTCCACATATACAGCTTGAAGCTTGTTAGACCACAAATTAATGGAATAGAAGTCCTTGTGAGCTTTGCATAACTAAGAATTGAAGACTCAATTAAAGATAAATGGTGTCTGACTACTTTCTATTCCCTTCTTTCTATGAATCATCACTTTTAGTCTAAAGGAAACTAGTGGTGCAAATAAACGAACAAAATCCCTGGAATTTAAGATAAAA
Organism: Nycticryphes semicollaris; assembly: GCA_013400055.1. Classification (NCBI taxonomy): domain Eukaryota; kingdom Metazoa; phylum Chordata; class Aves; order Charadriiformes; family Rostratulidae; genus Nycticryphes; species Nycticryphes semicollaris. Next base: position 847,647 of record VXBJ01007097.1, on the reverse strand, counting down.
TACTTGAAGAAAAATATCCTCATAAATTTAAGATAATTAAGTTATTTAGAAATTTCACTGTGTTTGAAAGAATAATAAAACTTTCTGTTGCTGTTTTAGAAGTAATGTTTATATTCTTCATCTTTCATCTCCTTTATTTCAACACACATGATGAAATCCATTGATATTTACATACAGATATTTTGTCTGTCAATCTACCTGACTGAGCTTTGAAGGTTTCTATCAGTACGCTGTTTCAGTGCCTTGCAAATCATGACTTTACCATTAAACACATCTTTCCCAAATATCCATGCTCTAAGCATCTGTGTTGAAGTCTACTGAAAGAAATGTGAGTCCTTTAACTGCCTGTCACAGATCAAACCTCCCAAAGATACTTTGGCCTAAATTTCATATTTACTTAGACACAATGATATCAATCAAATTTCACTGTTCCTTAAAGTATGAGCTGTTTGTTGACTATATTCTCAGCTACACTGGAAACAGAATTATAAGGAAGCGCACTTTAATAGTGTTTAAAGTTTAAGCCTGTATTTTGATGAGATATTTGAAAAGGGCTTTTTATACTATTGCTGGCTCTTATTGCAATTGTATTTTTTTAACTTTTATTTCTTCTACTTAAATTTTACCAAGGAAGCAGATTCCTTTTACTTACATGCTGAAATATGTTGATTAATATTTGCACATTCATGTACTGGCATAAAAACATTGAATATAGATTGAAAGAGAGGGCTGTCCTGCATGATTTCCTCTTTATGTACTCTAATTTAGATACCTTAAATAATTACATGCTCTTATCTATGTGCCTGATTTATTTTAATGATATCAAAGTGGCAGACTGACTGCAAATTGGATTCCCTACTCAACAAGTCATCCAATAATTATTTGTGTGAAAAGTTGCAGAATTTTCCTAAAAAGCGCCTCAAATGATCCTATCAGAAGTGAGCACATTTCTGGGAGACAAATTACTCTGAAATGTAGGCTTTTACTCTCAAAATTAGGTCAGAAAAGCTATTCTATCAATGCTGCAATGGGATGGATATACTTTTGATTGTAAATCCAGTGTTTCTTTTGCACTTATCAAAGAAATGAGGATTTTCCAAATGACGAGCAAGGAAAACCAGCCTGTTTCAGAGGCCCATGAGGGGCAAAACTACATGTGTCCTCCTTTAGTTTTCTTTTTGTCTGGCAAAAGCCAGTGAAGGGGTTTAGGGAAGAGAATAGTCTCCTTAAGAAATGAGTAGAGATCGTTGTGATGGAGGGAGGGAGGGAGAAGAAATTGAGGGAAAGCACAAAGTGTTGCCATTGGAGAGGGCCGAGACAGCTGAATCAGGGTGATACAGACTTTTCATTATCAGAAACAATTACTCTGGCAAGAACAGCATGGGACTTCATGAAATGTTTTTGAACTCGGATTCCTGATAGGAGCACATTACATAACTTGTGCTTTGTGAATGCTGGCAACCAGCAACCTACAGAAAGACACAGCCAGAAGCAATGCTCTCAGCTGCTTGCCTTTTTAAAAAAAATATATATCTGGGTCAAGCGTTAAACAGACAAGCCTATCTTTACCCTGCCCCCTCCATCAACAGAAGCCTGGTTTTCATCACAGATTAATAAATGAAACCTTCTATCATTTTACTGTGCTTCCCACAGCTTTTTGGTAGGAGTTAACAAAGCTGCAAGTCAACATTGCCATGGTGCTTGAAATGTCTTTGCATGTTTGTTCACTTGAAAGAGTCGTAGCGATGGGGTTAGAGGGAGGGTTTTAAGCTGCCAATGTGTACAACCTCAGAAACTCAGGATGGTTTTGATTGCATTTAGTTCGACAAAAAAAATCTATTGAGGAGCTGCTGCTATTGCTTTTGTTCCTCAATTTTATAATAACACTTTTTTTTCTTAAAAAGAGCCCACATTATGTATTCTTCATAGTCTTCTGAAGTGATTATTTATATCGTTTGCTGTTAAGGAACAATGTCTTAAGTGCTGAGGAATTCTAATTAAGCAGGCTCAGCTGGAGTGAATAGCTGGAGGACTTCACAATACCATTCTGAAATTATCAGCAGAAGTCAGGGAAATTCTCAAACCTTGATGTTTTACCACAGTGGATGTAGCCATTAAATCTTACTTATCTGTTTTCAAATCAATGGGTTTGTAGGCTGTATTTTTTCACAACCGCTGTCGGTGGTTGTTTCTCTTTTTTAACTTTCTCTTCCATCTGCCCCCCAAAAAAGGTGCAATCTTAGCCAAACAAACAGAACCTCTTCCAAATTTCTAAGAGAAGTGTAAGAAGTAGAAGACTAAACACCATAGAATTTCATTGGCTTCGGATGGGTTATTTATGAAAAAAAAATTGGTTCGTTGTCCCTGGAGGTAGAGACAATGCTACTGAGCCCTTGAGGGCAACTGCATTGTAGGTAATTACTGAATTCATGAAAATTTACCAGTAAAAGCATGTATTAAACTCTGCTGTAATAAATCTGTGTCTGCATAGTGTGTGCACCAAAAACAAGTTAAAACTTTTCTATGTTGTGTAACTCTTTATTTCTCTGTTTATATGGTAAACAATACTCTGTTTTGCTTTCCGAGTGCCATCACTCCCTGCGTACTTAATCTACTGTTGCTAACAAAAATGACAGTAATGAACCAGGGAGGAGCAGCCTTCTCTGGCCCTTTGTTTTCACTCCACTGTGTGACCACATGTGTTTTTCCCTTTGCCTTTTCTCTTTTCTCCTTTTCTCTTCAGGGAAAGGAAACCATTTGTACGCTGCACTAAGGAAAAGTGATTGAAAAGTGGAAGCCCATACTTTTCTCTTCAGCAAGCGGAGATCTGTTTTCAGTCTGATGTTTGGTGAAAGGAAGCTTCAGAGCTGCAGGCCAGCTGCCAGGAATGTCTGATTTCCTTTCCACTGACTCCTATGATCCTCCCTTTTGGCAGTGGTTACTGATGACCACAGCTGTCATGCTAGGTCATGGTAAGCTGTCAAGCAAGGTAGTACATGAGATGTACAAGGCCCAGTCCTTGATCTGCACTGAAGAACAGGATCTTACATTGAATCTGGTATCAGGCAGTGCGTGAGCATACCACAGCAAACAGCATTGGGCTGATGTCAGCTTGTCATTCTGGTTTCTTGAGATGTGCAAGGAGGAGGTGCTTCTCCAGGCAACAGAAGGCTTCTTCACAACTTTTCCATAGCAAGTGATACCCTGAAGCATGAGGAGGGGTTGTAATTTAGTCAGAATGGATGGTTGTCTAGAATGGGTAATTTCTTCCAGCCAACTGAAACTAAAAATAGCTCTTTGTGTTCTCACCGTGTAAGTGTGTACTAGTAAAGGAGGACACCATAATCAATGATCCGAACAATAAGGTTCTGGTGGCTGTGCTGCATGCAGCACTCTGTATGGGTGCCTGCCTGTTGACATTATGTGGCTGAAAATCACTACAGAACTGCAGGCTTCAGAAAATAATGGATACTGTTGTCAGGGACATAACTTCTATAAATAGGACTTGCACTCAGTAAGGTAGTATTTTGTTAAGCTTCACGTTTAGTGCCAAGTGCATAAGTGTCTTCTAAAGAGGTAGTATTTTACTACGTTTTATACTGTTATGTTGGCTTCATAATGCACTTTTTGCTGTAGCATCTGTTCCTCTTCTAACAGCATATTAAATAACGTGACTAAAATCCATTAGGTGTTTGTTCTGTATGCCTTCCTCCAAAAGGGGAGGCATTTGCAATGGAGTGTTTGTTTTAAAAACATATAAGAACAGGTTGCTTTTTGTTTCCCAGAGAAAAAAAGGTCAACACTTAAGGGACAGAAGGTCATAAATGCTCTGATTGTCCATTGTTTTTTTGTGGGAGTTTATTGCAGCTTTAGGCTGGCAAAGCCAAGAAACTTGCCTTCAAAATAGCCTCAAGGTACACAAGTGTATGCTAATTTGCTTTAGTTCACACTTACGATGACAGGATCTGATGCTTGTAGTCTTACTGTAGTTGGAGTGATGATCACCTTAGCAAGTCCCATCTCAACTTCATTAGGTATGATTTTCTTCAAAACAGTAAACATAATTTCAGTTCTTTTGCTGTTTGTGCTTACAAACCACCTATGGCCTTGTAACAAATCTTACATAAAATTAAATTTGATTTTATGAAACTCTTACACAAGGTTGGTAGAAAATTCTAAGAACCCTTTGGACAAGAGCCGGTTTCTTTACAGATTTCTCCTGGCCAAACAAGGCAAGTAATGACTACTTTCACAAGGCTGGGGAATCCACAGCTTCAGCTAAGAGGAGTACAAAAAATGTAATAAATAAACAAGTCCGTCCACAAACCTTTCCTCAGGAAACCAGCATGGGAAGCTGGGCATTTAGAATGACAATTCAGCATGTTCTGCCAAAGAGAGACTTTCCAAAACAGCTGTAGAAATGGCTACAGTTTCCTTGAATGTTCATTTTAGTAGTGTTATAGCCTCAAATGTTTGTATGCTAATCTAATTGTTTTCATGCTATCAGCTGTATCTCTTGCAGTTGTATAGTTCTAAACCCACGTAAGTAACAGCGTGAGACTTCAACAAATGCCGCTGTCCACGAACCCAGCTACTTCCCAGCATCCATTTGTTCAGGTACAGTTGGTTTTGAGGCTGTGACAGAAGTTGTTGTTTGGTCTCTCTGTGGGACACCACATTTGCTTCAATTGTGTGGAAACATTTTCATGACTGTCCCATATCTGGAGCACTCAGGAATGAGTATTCTTCCTCTCTTTAAATAATGGCTGAACTCCCAGTGGAAGAGGAGGTATTTAAATAACCACGTTGCCATGTAGAGTATCTCATGATTTCAATCCTCACAGTCCCTGAGCTATCTGAGCACATATTTGTAATTAGCCTGGTGAATGTGCTTTCTGGCTACTTAGCTGTGAGACTGTGTTTCCATTTTACAAGTGCAGCTCCACAATGTAAGAATATAGTATCTCTGGTGTTAGCAGAGTTGGGTTTTTTTTTCTTTTTTTTTGGTCTCCAAGAACAGCAAGTTCCCAACATAGGACAAACCTCTCTTTGCTTTGCTGTCTTGGACTGTGGAATACAGTTGCTGAGACATGAAAGGATTTCTGTGTCTGGGCCTTACTGCCATGTAAGCGAATTTAGCTCTAAATATATTTGCAACTGGGAACGACCTGTGACCGTACTATTGAACTCTCTTGCACTCACAAAACCCAAACTACCTTCTGGGAGCAGCCTCTGGCCTATACAAACTCCTGAGCTGTAGCTAGAAATTAGCTGTAACCTGGCATTCTCTCAATTGCTAGCTCACCCAAATTAAACCGTGTCAGGGCTGCTCCACCACTTTAACAGGAAAGGCGTTTGACATTGCTTAACCTACCAGACTGTGTGCAACTCTTAGCCTTAGACAGACCAGTCTGTACTGGTCAAATGGAGGACTTGAACCCCTTAAGTGAGACTCAGATGATTAAATTTCACTTCAGATTGAGAATTCACAAGGCATCTGCAGTCATTGTAGTTTCTGGAGGCTCAGAGACACAATTTTGTCAATAAATTCCTTAAATAGTACTGCCTTTATTCAGAAGTAAGACGACTTTGGCAAGACTGAGTGTCCTGGCGTGGTGAAAACACCATCAGAAGTCATAAAACAGTCTTCCCTCTTTTGACATATCCTGAAGGGTTGAGTTTGATAGGTCTGCTTGTGGCAACAGTGGTGGTTTGAGCGCAGAAGTGAGCAGTCGTGGCCGCTTCCAATCTGGAGCGGGGATAGTGCTGGTGGTGAAACACTGAGCTACGTGTCAGAGCTCTCACCCAAACATTCAAAGCCATATCTTTCACCTCATATAAGAACAACTGAGACTTACATGAAAATACTCTGTGGTTTTCTTCTGAGTGGGGGATATGTGGATTTAGGATCCTAAGGGTGCTGTGGCTGTAGGATCCTGGTTGCCTGTTTCCTGCAGAAGTCTTCTGTCCTCCATGCTATAGTGTAAGGTGAATGGTGATATTAGCAGTGGCTGCTTAAAACAAGAGAGTGATCTTGATCTAGTCATCCACACCCAAAGGGATGTGTGAGGCCCCTGAATGCAGGAGGGGTTAATGAGTAATTCCCGTGATCAGCAGTGAGTTTAAAGAAGCTCTGTTATGTAGAGAAACAAAGGATTCCAGGCGCATTTCTTCATCTGGTGTTTCTTTCAGCAGTTTGAACGACTGAGGCCTCTGGCTGCTGTGAATCCTGTTGCCGTGCACGTAAGTACATTGTGATCACACAGGAGTTGCTACCTGGCCTGAGACTGCACAGCCTGCTCTGGAAACGGGGACATTGCAGCAGAAGTGGTGAATATAGTACATATGAGAGTCCCACTGAAGATGCAAGCAGCATGGACCCAAGGAAATTGAAGCAGGTGCCCAGTGTCTTCAGGTAATGCCTTGACCTTGGCTATGTGTCAGCTCCAGGGTAAATCACATTGTCATAAATAAAAAGTGGTGTTTGGAAGCAACCATGTTCCTTGTCTGTCTCAGCAGAACTTGTGCTAGCAAACAAGGAAATTCCTGCAAAAAAACTGCAGAGAGACTTTCACATTCTCCGTCTGTCAATTCTGAATGAGAATCACCTACCTCTTGCACTACTTCTCCTCATTTTACTTATCTTGTCAGCCAGTGTTGCCCTTATATTTGAGAAATATTTGCATCTCATGTTTTCTGCCTGGATGACCATCCACCAACTGCTTCAAGATAGACTTTAGACTAAGAATGCTCTGTTGGTCAAAGCTTATATATTGTTGATAGCAGTGACTCCATAGGATATCAGAGAATATTGAATACCTGCTTTTTGAAGGCTGTAAACTGGTTTGTGTTTGATAATCAGAAATAAGATTCAATACTAAGTTTTGAAAGTTTTGTTTTACAGTTGTAAAATAAATCTTCCCACTTCTGGCACAATATTTTATGATCATGGGAGAGTTAATTAAAACCTGTGTATAAGAATAACATATTTTGATAATGGTAACTGTTGTGAAATGTAGGTGGACTCATGTTTTTAGAACGTGCTAAATCATTAAAGAAAAAACTTATTAAAAGTGCATAAAATTCTACTTCCTTGCTATCTAAATAGACATTCAACTACAGTTAAATGGTTGTAAATTTCTGTTTCGGCCTGCTTCAGTAGTATGACACACACTTAGGGTAGGATGTAAACCAGATTTAACAGAAAACTGCCTAAGACTTTGTGAAGAAGAGCTTTCTGATAGGATTAAGAACTGGATTAGAAATTACTGGATTTCTCATGAAGGAAACATCAGTCATAAAGTTTTAATCCTTTGAGTGCCTTCAAGAGACCAGGCAGATCTGACCTGCAAGGAGCGCTGCTGACTCAGGCTGCTGCGGGAAGATGTTGAAGGCCAGCCAAGGAAATCTCTGACCTTCACTTTGCCGCTGACCGTCACTTGGGTTTTCCTGCCTGGAAGAGTGGTGATGGGCTGGGGTAGCTGGGGAGGAAACAGAGACCAGAGCCATTGACCTCAATCTAAACACAATACAGAAAAAGACAATAAACTGCAGGAGGAAAAACACAGGAGTGATTTACCTAGGAGGAAGTGAGAATATTAAATTCTTTAAAGTAACTTCAGGAGCTGTAATAGAGGAAATCTATTGAAAACACACAGAGAAGACAGCTGTCTCTAACCAGTGAGTCCTGTGACACACAGAAGTGTTGGTTATCTACTATATAATTCATATTTTACAAATTGTTAAATCTGTGAATGCTATGGGGTTATTGCAGTTGTGCATTCATATTGCTTTACTGTGTCTGGAAAAGTAGAAAGGTTTTAAACTGTAATAAATTCATACTAATTAATCTAATATACATAATGTGGCAAAATTGCCCACTTGTCCAGTGTTGACAAAGATTTTTAATGTGAGTCACAGTGACCTGTGATGAAGTTCCCCTCCTCCAAGTTCTGCTTTACCCATTTTACCTGATACTACTACTACGTCTCCCTCTTGTCTCCTCTCCCCTCTTCCATATATCAAAAAAAAAAAAAAATGTTGTGTTTAATACAGAGAAGAACTTGTAGCTATATGAATTGGCAAAAACATAGTAAGATTTTGTTTTTTCCCTTTCTGCAGAGTTTGTACAAGTGTGTCACCTTGGCTCTAGGTTTTTACAAGATTTCTGCCCTAGATACTTATCTGTCCTGGTTTGAGGTAAAATAGAACCAATTTTCTATTTTGTAATTTTACTTTTTTAGCTGGGCCTCTTCAAACTAACTGAACTCTGAAATTAACAGCATAGTGTTCAGAAACTGTTCATTCTCACAGTAATAAGACCTGATTATACCGAAGAATGGTATGCAGGGAGGCCCTTGCTTGTATTTACTGCTATAACAACCAAGGGCAGGTAATTTCATTATTTGTCCCATTGGAGGCCTGAAACTGAAAAACAGAGAGGAGTCACACTTATAGGGAGGAATGGACAGGACAGGTGACCCAAAACTGCCAACAGTGTATTCCATCCCATCCACACCAGCTTAGTGTAAAAGCTGAGAGATCAAAGGGTCAACTCTCTTTCTTCAATGGACGACATCTGAGGAGGACCCTGTCTCTTCATCAGCCTTTGATCCTGATTCGAGCATTCCTGACTTCAGATCTGGAATCCAGCTCCTGTTGGTCACTGAGTCCAGTCTAGGACTTTTCCTGATGCCTGCTGGTGACGTGATTGTCATCCTGGGAGCTTGATACGCTTTTGTATATAGTGTATGCTTCTTTTTTTCTTTTAAAAATTTCTTTTANCATCTGTCATTCTGATTGGTCAAACCAGCCAAAACTATGACATTACCAGAGAGCGAGAAGAGTCAAGCCTTTTTATGAAAAACATAAGAAAGCAACTGGAAAGCCAGTTTGTAATAGTGGACAAGTTATAAATAGTAATTTACAGAATCACACTCTGAACAGAAATTCTTCCATTTCATTCATTACAGTGTTATATTACATTAGCTCTGGTTTCCATGTACTAGAAGTGTATATCATATCCTTAGGCTCTTAGACACAGAGATCAATTAGTAAATGTCAAGGGTAATTCTTATACTCTAGCTGCGCCTGGCTGACTGACAACACCTATGCATGTGGAGGGCACAGATCATCAGAATATAGGTCTCTTAAAGGAATTGTGTCCTGTCAGAGGATGAAGATTAAATATTGGAAAGTTCCCTTTCTATCCAGTTGCTTTAGTTTAACACAGACTAATTCTTCATGGGTTTTGAACAGGAAAAAATATAGAATTTCTCTCTTATAAAATTCATATTAATTAAAAAGGAAGCTAGAAAACCACCTTCCTTCCATAAGAGACAAAAAAACCTAACTTCTCCTCCTTCCCCGCAAGCTAAACCTTAGCAGCACTACTCTATAATGAGAGTGAAAATAAATTTTACTTCTTTCTCCTAACTGATGCCATATTGCCATGTAATTGCGATCCTTTTTGTATACGTGCCTAGGGCAATGTGCTCATGTTCAGTGCTGTGAAAGAAAATCCAGTCAAATTCTCTTTTGCAACGTTGAGAGCAGTTCTTCTTGTTTCGAGGAAAAAAATTATTTTGTAAAGTTGACAGAACTAAGTGTGCCCAAACACAAGCTACATTAAGTAAAATGGTACAGTTGTAACCCTCTTCATTTTCTGCCCAAAGCACCCTGAGAAAACCTTTCTCTGGTAGCTATCATGTAGCTTATGGGTAAAGGAAGAGCACACCAACTTTCTACCATCAATGCATCACATCATTCCATACTTTGGCACATCTTTTCTTTATTCTCTGTACTAATCACTGTACTAATATTGTAAGTGACTGAACACATGGAAATCTATCTTACCATATCAATATTTCCCTGATGTAAACAATGTCAAGCGACATCATAAAATAGGACACTGAGAACAGCTTTGAAAACGAATCATTGTTAAGTTTAACTCTGTGTTGACTGGCCAAGAATGAAAGAGGAGCTTAAAATTTTGTTTATTGCTTGTTCATTGTGTATCATTAAGGCCACACAATGTGTTTGGGTGGCCTAGTTCTCATTCTCATAATTAAAATAATTCCTGAGTGTAGGAGTACTTCTGGGAAAATGACAGAATTAGATCAGTGGAGGAGGTTTGATTTACGTGAACTATTGCCTGTCTTATTATTTTGTCTACAATCCTCTTAATTTAGGAAGATCTAGATATCAAATGCATAGGAATTTTATGACAAGTGCTTTAGATTCAGGCTCACTAGGTATATAATTTCACTAAGCAGTTCACTGCCCTCCGAATGTCTTTAGAGTTGAGGTAGTCTGTTGGTGCACAGCAGGTTTGTAGAGGTTAGTAAGTGGTTAAACCTAAATTTCTGAAAATGATCATGTCAAGTGTAATGGTATGACCAATCTAAAAGTCTTTGGAAAGTTCTTAATTTCTTCTTTAGAGAATGTAGAGTTATTTTTCATCTCTGTGAGTTAACTTGACCCTGAGTCCTCATGCAAATGAACACCAACTAGCAGGAATACCTCTGTAATTGCAGGGTGACATAATAAATAGGGGTAATGAATTTCTACAGCTGTTTGCGTTCTGGTTCACAGGCCTGTAGTGTAACATTTTTCTTGTGTACTCTGGCAGCATTTTATATCTAAGGGAGTCTGCATTAGCTAATGGCAGAACTAGCTGTAGCAGCGTAGCAAACCAGTGATTAGGAACCATAGCTGGGGATTCTTCATGAATACAACCCTGGGTTCTGTACCTCATGGCATCTATGGCATCTCAGTGATGTGTCCTTGAGCAGGAGGAAGGTGTGCTGTTGATCTTTGGAAAGGTCATGTGCCTTTTCAGCAGGCAATAGGGTCTGGGGAATTGGGAATGTCTTAAAACACAAATCAATACCAAAGGAAATTTTGGCAAAAGTCAGTTGGCATCTGCTTCTAGCAAGAAATGAGAAAGTAGAGCTATATGCCAAGCTTTCTGGCTGTCTTCTGTGTTTGCCTTTCAAGCTGTGCGGGTAGAAATATTTAACTTTAATGTGTAGTTTGTATGGTCTCAACCTGTTCTGTATTTCAAATGGTGAATGAAGAACTGTGTTACAGGCAAATTCTGGAGAGGATAAAAGCAAAAGAACAAAACACTAGAGTAAAACCAGGTGTAGGATTTCATGTTACAGGGCTGAGAAGCTCATGCAGACATGGAGCTGGACCTGTGGGCTGGGTACTCTGCACGTGATCAGTGCTTCCGATATTGTTTTGTCCTTCTTAAAACCACTGGCACTTCTGAACAAACTGTGTAGAGTTCCTTCAGCTCTTCATTTTTGATTGTTATAGCTTCCTTCCTTTGGATAATGTAAAATGAAATACTCTGTGGATTCAGCTACAAATTAGCTCAAATTGTAAATCAATCCTAGCTGTGCAAGTAAAAGAAACTTCCTTGTAAACCAAACATCCCACTGCCATGGAGCAGCACTGTGGGACTGGCACTTGCTGTGGGATGTTTGGGCTGCTAACAGACTGGAGCAGGACAGAGAGTACATAGGGACTTATTGGAATATATCTGAAGAGTAATGGCTTATAAAGACTTACAATAAATAATAAATGCACAAGGTGATATTCTTTCTAATGAACATTTTAATGGTTTCTTTTCCGCAGTAGGGGACTCTCAGGCTTCTTAATGGGGGCACAGAATGCACTCTTTGTGAGGCGGCTGTCTCTCTCCATCACTTTTTGTTTTCTTCTCGCCTGTCCCTTATTGCTGGCTGTCACTGCTTCATTCTGCCTCCAGCTGTGAGGGTAAAGTTTACAGTGCCTTCAAAACCTGCTGTTTGTTTTCTTTGGTTGGGGTGAAGCTTGATGAGACACAAAGCAAAGTGCCTCCCCTGCCCACTGGAATGCCCCAGGCATCAGGGAGAACATTTCCGTGACTCAGCCATGCTCCCTACACTAAGTGTGAACTGGGACCACGGCTGCTCCTGCAGTACGACACTGTTGCAGACTGTCCTGGTGGCATGATGATGATTAGCTGGATAACTTTTAAAACTATCATCCAAGGTAAACTTCAAACGTTTTTACATGAGCAGCATAGCACCAGAGCATCCATACTCTCTACAGAGCTCATCTTTGTCTATAGATTCTTTGCTAGATGTAAGTTTCTTTTTTTTTCACATCTTTCCCCTAAAATTTCCAGAGGTAGCCTGCATGATGAAAAGGAACTTCATGTTCTGCCTTGCTGATCTACCAAATTCCGTAATATCAGAAAATCTGAATAGTATTTCTCTGTCAAAGTGCTTTGTGTTAAAATTCAGTCCTGCTGGGAGATTATGCCTAACCACCTTTAAACGGTTAAGAACTGTATTTTTAACTGGGGTTAGAATATTTCCTAAAGGAACCTACAGTCTGGGATGGAGTCCAGATGTACATTTGAGATGGCTAAAATGGAAAGTCCTGATTTTTTATTAGGCATGCCATTTAGAGTGCAAAATGAAGTGTGAGCAAAGAAAGCACGTTGGCATGGCAACAGCAAGTATAATTTAAGACAACAGGTTTTGATTCTGACCTGGGAGAGGAACTATTTGTCCTGAGAGTCAGCTTGTAGCCCATAAAAGTTTTAAAAGACAGTAACTCGTCTTCACTAAAGGCCACCAACTGGAGAGATGGATACCTCAGAACTCTTTGGCCAACAACAGAATCTAATTATTCTAATGGTTGTTGTTCTGGCATAGACGTGCAAAAAGGAATTGCTTCAATAATGCATCTATTGCTCACATGATGACCACCTGCAGGCAACCCTTTAAGCACAGAGTCTCTCTGTTATTTTTAATAAGGTATGTGATATTTGTAGAACTGTAAGACATAGTGAGGCTAAGTACTTTGCAGAAAAATACACACAGTGTCATTTACCAAGATTAAAATTTAGGGTTTAGAAATTCCTGTCTCCCAAATCTATGATGAATTCACAATTCCGTCCCCACTACTTGTTACAACTACTCAACTGAAAAGACTGAGATAAGAAATGAATCAAGGAAAGCAAGCTGCTTTCTAGATTAGTTTATTAAGGCTGAACTATGGCTGATAGTTTAAACTGCACATCACATGCCAGCTATTTGGTTTTGAAGGATGTGCTGATTTTTGTTTCAAGATTAGCTGCTCTGGATTCCTGAGAGTGGAGCTGGCTGCACAAGCCACATTCAGAACATTTGACTCTAATTCCATCTGCTGCCACCTCATCTGTCTCCACAGGAAAGAAGCAAATTTACAGGAGCAAAAGGAGGAATGAACCAGTTTCCATTTATTTTTGACTTACAGGAAGAAATAAGAAGCACGACAAATCTTAAGAGTAAATTTGATTTTCCAGAATTTGCAATTCACCCTCTGGACTAAAGATGCTTGAAGAAGCTTGGCTAAGGGTAAGGTATAATTGTCCAGAATGAACAAAAGATTCTAGACGTGACTCAGACTCACTGCAGAGAGGACTTGGGTCACCCCACTGGAAGACAGGCAGAACTTAGGCATGTGTGCCTCTTGTGACTTGAAGATCCTTGTATTGTCTTCACGTCATTGTTTGCAGGTGTCTTCACAGAACAGTGTGCAAAGGGATTTGTGTTTACGAACTGCCTATGCACTGAAGGCAATAAAATCTTCCACTCTGTAGAGGATGCCTGTGAAGTAAAGCTTTTATAGTCTTCTGACCTACCATGCTATGTTCTTACCATAGCCAAATTTAAATAGCTCAAGGTCTATGCAGAAACCAAATGTAGCCTCCTTGTTGGACCATGATTTGTTCTTGTTCAAGACTTGTATGACCTATCCACAGCATTTTGTATAGTCGGAAAAAAATATTATAAAACACACAAGACTTGACTTTGGTGCATTTCTGATACTGTGATTTATGGCAGTATTTGGAATATGCATCCTAGTTAATATAGGCCTATTCTTGCCTACATTAACAGTCCCTTTGTCTATATATTTAATATTTTCTTTCATTTAAAAAGAAAGGTCCTTCAAATGTTACAGTGTGGTGAAAGCTTTCAGTCGAGGTACACTTAAAAAGCATATTATTTGGTTCATACCCTGTTGAGAGGAGGAAGAACATGAGGTGGGTCTGCAAGCAATTAATTTAAATATCTTTTCATGCAACATGGGTCAAGTGCATGTCACAACCTGAAGTCCATTGTAGCCCTCTTTCCTGTGGTTCTTCCTTTTCTGCTCTTGGTGAACTTTTTGAAATTTTCTCCTGTTAATGAAACTTTTTGTTCAGAAGCATTCATAAGTGAAATTTTGCTGCTTAATAATGGCACCTATGTCCTTTCCCATTGCCTGCTGGAATCAATGGAAAAAGCCCCATTTCATCAGTCTCTTGTAAAGTTCTTTCTGGTTCTGACATTTTTCTGATTGCTGCATTATTTCTTGTTACAAGTATTTGGAATATAGCAGGAACCAGTGGTAGCTCTACTGGGATAAATTTTGTCAATCACATGCACTATAAATTGCTCTCCACTTAAAATTCATCAGGTAGACACTACCCATTGCTTCATTACAGCGGGATGCAGCACAGGAATGCAGTGGCTTAACAGTACACAATGTAAATACTAAAAAGATAATATTCTTTCTTTCTGTTGAAAGTGTATTATATAGCACTTTCTTTGGAGGTACTGAGAAATAATTATCATACCACCATTTCCTCAGAGTGACTAGATTAACAATAGGTTATGGAAGTCCAGAGCAGGGAAAGTAAGCCTTGTTACCGTTTGTTAGCTAAAAGTGCTATTTCAGGAAATTGCCTTCAAGGGTTGGCTTAATGTGGGCTGGGGGTAAAGGGAAGAAGGCAGTTGCTATATTACACTGTACCTGCAGACATTTAGTAAGAAGCAGGTACGCAGTTTTCTTATTTGTCGATTCTTTTTCATTTATCGTTCAGTAGGATGGCATCATCAAGAATTTCACATAGGCCACTGTCTCTCTTCCTTTTACAGGTAGTCAGTAATAGACTAAAAAGAGTGAAGAGAAGGTAATAAATCACTTGGTTACAATTTTCTAGTTTTGCTAGTTGCTAAATTTTACTAGGCAGAGATTGGAATATTAGCCTTATTAATATTTTCCAATCATAGCTAAATGGAAAGACATTTTCCTCATCTTCAGGACTGGTAATTATCCTGAGATTATTTTCCTTTTGTGCCATTACTGTTCCTGACAAGACAACTCCTCCTGCTCCGGAATGGAACAGTTGACATCCCAAAGGCCATGTATAACTTGAACATCTCTTAAAGACCTCAGTAGTTTTAATTTGTGGTTTGAGAGATTTACTGTCTCCTGTTCCATGTTTATTGAATTTAGAAGTTCAGACGTGTCCACTAAAACAGTCCTGGTGTTGGATGTGTTTGGTCTTAGACTCCAGTATCAAATATATTTTCTCTTACTTTGTTGAGTTTTTAAAAATCCTTTCCTGCTCCTCAAATTCAAGAAGAAAAGTTTATATTTTTTACATAAAGTACTTTTAATCCTTGATGAATGAGATTACTGGGGGAAGAAATCTAGCAATTGAAACTCTCAATAACTTTGCAAGTGGAGAATCCCTTAAATTCTAAAACTAATTCCTTGCAGAGACATCATAAAGTGACACCAGAAGTGAAAGGCCAGAAAAGGCCTCATGCTACGTATCAAAACTGATATTATTTTTTTCACTTGAACTATTTAGTGTAAATCTGAAATAAGTCAATTTTAAAATGAGATTACCTGATGGAAAATTTGTCCTTAAATGACTTGTGAAATTCTACTTTCCAGTTTTTTTAACATACTTTCAAAAGTGAAGATGCTCTTTCAGGAATAAGTTTTGCACAAAATCTTCTGTGAACAGGAAACTTCAGTAATATTCTGATTAAATAGAATTGATTCCTGGAAAACTGATCTACAAATTGACTTTTAATCTCATGTGACTCATTATGAACAATCTATTTTTATGTTCCCTACCCCCCCCATTAATGCAAACAAACCCCACACCTAGACATAGACTACAGTGACTTTTAGGATTATTGGCTTTTTGTTTTAATCATTATGTACAGATTGGAAGGAAGAGTTGTTAGTTTTGGTGAAACGTGCATTGGTATATTATTTTGCATAAAAGCTAATAATTCAACATTTTTATTTTAAAGGGTAATTCTATTGGAGTCTTACATCTGAATGCCTCCTGGTGTTCCACATGATTTCAGATAAAAAGTAGATCATCTGTTTTAGTAGTAAATCTGGGCAGGGATGTTGTGCCACTTCATTTTTAACTGGATTTTAATTTGACAGATGTGTATGTAGATATCCTGTATCATCTGACTGATGCACAAAACATGTATTCCTCCAAAGAGACCATGTATCTTCTGCACCTTTTCCATCTCATTTATGCCCATCTACAGATAGTGATGCCTATTCAAAAGATATCGATATTAAAATGATGACAACAGATTGTTTTATAATCAGAACAGGGCATGACTGGAGCAAATCAAGAATGCTCCAAAGACTGTGTGCCAGACCTCCTTGACAAGAGCAGGTGGTTGAAGAGTCAACAATATGACATAAGTGCTTTGAGTGTGATCCAAATGAACATAATTGATTCACTACCACATGATATCCATATATATTCTGGGTCCTTTATTCCAATGAATGCTGCATTGAGATATAAATCAGCATAGGCGGATGCTTATACTAGTGCTGATCAATGAGATAGACCATATATGTGTGAGATGCGTGGTTCTGTATGTACTCAAGACCTCTTACAGGTACTGCCCTCCTTAACAGTGAGTATTTGAAGAATATGTTTTGATGACAAAGAATTCGAAAATCCTTTGGATTTTTGCATAAAATTAATTTACACAGTATTGCACATTGGTACTTGATTTTCAGTTGCATACTGATGACAAAATCACCAGAATCTCTTAGAAAAAAATGAATGTGCAATGAATGTCCTAAACACTTATAAGCAACTAGAACACAGCATGGAGAGAGGGGGTAGGTAATAATTTGTCAAGAGCAAATTACGACAAAGCAAACTAACTGCCATGATGAGGTAACAGGTTTACAGATGCAGGGGATGAAGTGTGTCTCCTGCTCCTACATTGCTTAGGTTTTGGAACTCTTTTGAATTATATTCTCATCGGAAATCTAAGGAAACATAATCTTCTGAATAAGAAGTAAAGCTGAATGAGATTGAATTGAGTGAATGAGAAGTGAAACGATTACCTAATTTTATTGTTTAATTGAAGTTTCTCCAGGGAGTTGTTCTTGATTAAATATTGTTAGATACTCTCATGAATGATCTGAATGAGGGAATATTATATGCAATAAATTTGCATATGACAGGAGATGAGGGGATTCTGAACATGTGGAAAGCAGAATTAGAATGCCAAATAATCTTGACAAATTGAAGAGATCATCTGAAAAAAATAGGATTAAGTTCAACAGGGACAATTGCAAAGTGTTAGGCAGAAATAATCAACTGCACAAATACAGGATGGGGTAACAAAATAGACAGCAGCTCTCTTGACAAGATCTGGGAATGAAAGTGAATCAAAACCATGAGTTGATAAACTATTAAAAAGCTAAGTGGCCAGCAGTATGCATATGAAAACCAGAATGCAGCCTGCAAAAGTAGTCCTCTAATATTTTATACTGGCAAGGACTCAGCTTGGAGCACTGTAGCCACAGAGATCTTGAATAAATTGGAGTTATTAAGCACTCAAAAAGAAGATGGAAGGGTCAGGTAATAACTAAAGTGTAAAAAAACCCCACTGTTTTAAAGAGGAAGGGGGTAATATGTCCTTTTTATTCATGGCAGACATAATAAGAAATAGCAAGCTAAATTACACCAGAGGAGAGTCAGAATAGTTATTAGGAAAATCTTTCTAAACATAAACATAGCAAAGCCTGGGGAGGTGGTGAAGTCACCATCATTAAGAACACACATCTGTCACAAGTGACATGAATATTGATTCTGCCTTGAGGACAAACCAAATGACCTTTTAAAGTCCCTTCCAAATCTACTTCTTATAATTTTATATCAATACAGCAATAGGTTTTGCAACTCTCCGTATCTCGAATAGCACCTAATTTTACAAGGAGATTTATTGTGTCACAGGAAAAATTCTTAGTCAACAAGAGCAATACTTGCCCATGTGCAAGAACTGGATTTGGTGAAGTTATTGTTCAGTATTCTTGCCATGAAAATTCCTGAATTTGTGATTTGTTAAACTTATATTGACTTATACCTGGGAGTATTTTAAAATCAGTACTTCAGGTTAGTACAAATACAATAAATTCTGAAGTGATTTCATCTACTTAGGGAGTAATATATTCAATAAAATTAATTTTTGCTCAGGGGTCCATGGAAAGTTTTGGGGAAAGAAAGGTAGCTGACTCACGCCACCTTTATGTGTACTCCTGCTGTTTTGGGCTGCAGCTGTCCCAGGAGCTTACAGCTGTAGGAGACCCACACAGAACAGTACTTTGGTACTATGCACTGTGATCCATAACCCCAAGCTCTACATCGTTCCCAGCAGAATGAGAGAGTTGCATAAAGCCAGGGCACTGACTTTTTCTCACCTGGGCTTTGTCTTCAGTTATTTCTCCAGGGCATCTTTTGTGCAATGCAAATGGGTGGCCAAAGGGCCATGGGGTGAACTGTATCAATTTCATTCCCACGTCTATCTTTTGATAGGAACCTGATGTTCTGAAGCGTCACCCGAGCACTGCTCTCAGTCTGCTTTTTGTTTAGGCTCTTGATGAAATGTTAAAAGGATCTAGTAATGCAGAAATATTTGCCCTATCCAAAAAATATATGTGTATTTCCTGAATATTTAGGGTACTTTGTGAAACTCTTCATACTTTTCTGCTCGTTGAAGTCTGTGGTAACCCTTTTGTATGCTGCTTCCTTCCAGCTTTATGCATCACATGGTACCAAATTACTGTAGCAGAGATTGGGAAACCTCTTTTTAGCAGGTCTGGTTTATGATTATGCTAAAAATAGAAGTGAAATGCGTAACTCATTTCAAGAATAATTTATTCACTTGAGATCATAGGATCATTTAATGCTGTCCAAACACTTAGGGTGAGTGTCCAGATAGTCTGGATTGCTGTTTTGGGGGTTTTGTTTGTTTGGTTTTTTTTCCGGAAATTTAGAAGTGGGACAGTTTACTCACTGTAGATGATTCATGTCTTTATGTCCTTGTTTGAAGTGTTTTACCACACCGTGGCCACAAATCCAGAAGTATCAGATGATCAGCAGACATCACTCCGGCCTGTAAGACTGATTGATTTTTCCAGCTTTCTAGAGTTTTCGTAACTTACTAACCTCTCCCCCCAGACTCAAACAATTTATGTTCAAGAACAAGCATTAAGAAACTGTTTACGAAATAATATATTAAATTCCCCAACAGACAAAGCTCTTAAAGGCAGAGCTCTGGGGACTCAAGTGCAGAGATACTGCATTTCTTGTGGAGTCTTAGAGCACTTTTCCGTATTCCTTTGTAAAGGTTTTATCTTTTCCAGTTTTAAATCTTTTTGTCTAGACAGCAATAAGTAACTGGCATACCTTTCAGTCAAGAATGGTATGGTTAAGTCTTTCAGATAAATATAGCTGGATATTTAAATACAAAAATAAATGTCTAAAGCTCTACTTATTAGTAGCATCTGTCTCATGCTTGATGTGTACTTCTCAGAAATATTCTAATACCTACAGAGGCTATATTTAAGCAACCTTGCTTCTGCTTTGGTGATCACATGTCATGCACTGCCTATATTGTTGATTTTGTTGCTAAGCCCCACTGTGAGTTCTAGTTTCCAGTGTTTCAGGTTACATGTTTAAACCTGGCCTTCCAACTGTTTCACACTATCCTGCGTGTCCCCATCTACTAAAGCTGATACTCCAGAGGCCTTCTCTTTCCACACTGATCCACATTGGCATGAAAAATTGAGTGGAAGGGGCAGTTAGGATTACAGATTTTTTGTTTATGATAGTTGTTAACTTTCCACTTTGGAAATGTCATGAAGAGGAAGCCTTGGGCAGCACATATTGGGTGTACATGGTCAGTAGATCAGCCTCCACCACCTTCCCCCTTTCCCAGTGAATTGCAGCCATTAAGGAGCAAAACCCAGAAAATATGATGGACCTGGCAGACATCAAAGCTGTGAAATGAAAAAGAACTATAGAGAAAAAAATAATCTACTTTAAGACTCTTTCTTATAAGCCTTCAATTTGATGTTTTTCTTTAGGACAGTTAAGGGAAAAATTGATCGTATGGACACTTTGGAGGATTATATTTAGGCCCACTTGCGTTACTGGAAGAGAGCTCCCCGTACACCTGTGAGGTTTCAAGTAACTTACAATATAAAGCGTCAGTGACTTCCAGTGGGACCTGGGCTATCCCAGTTACATTGTGTGCGTGATGACATATCAGTCAGCATGACAGGGCTTTACTTCTGCAAGGAGAAACCCCTCATGCACTGTGTTGTGGAAATTATTGCTCTGTGCCAAGAAACTTTATGTTAGTCCATCAGGCGCAACTCCATTCCTCTGACTCTCTGAATATTTTCTGCACGTGGCTATGGGTTGTTTGTGTTTCTTCAGTGAAATAGCTCTAGAGTCTGTATAAATGTTTTGATGCATTGTGAATTTTTTTGGCAACATGTTATTAGTCCTTTTGATTAGAGCAGCCACCATTATTTGCTTTTATACTTAGAGCAAAGAAATACAAACATCCTTACCATCAAGAAGGCTAGGCGGGGTAGTTACTAAAGGTAGGTTGTTTTTAATCTCTGTACTGCCTGCATTCTATGCTTATGTTTGTGTGTGCCTGTTTTGCCCTCTGGTCCAGCAGAAGCTGCTGTTTCTCAGGCTGCAATAAAAACTATTTTCTGAAGACTTGCTTTTGGGGGTTGAAGGGCAGAGGAGAGAAGAAATCCAAGCTGAACAGATCCATACACTGAGGTTGACTTTACCTTAGTAAAGTTGCTTGGATTTTCATACCCTTACACCAGCTCATTGATCTACATGCCAAAAAGAGCTGGTTGGTTTTGATTTACAGATTCTACATTGTTTAGGAGATTATAGTCTAATTCTTCTTCTGCTGTGACTAGTCAGGGCATGAACTGCAGTCTTAATGATAGGCACTCTGTTTCTGGATTTTAGCATGCCTGGCAAGGAAGTCACTTCAAAGTAAAGCTGAAACATGTGAAGAAGTTGTTGTGGGGGAGAGAGCACTAGGAGGAGGAAATTAGATTGACCTTGGCTTATTACAGAGTAGTATACGCTGGTGAATCAGTGAATTTAGTCATCAACTAAAAAGGATAGTACGGGGTGGAAATATCTGGCTTTTATTAATCGAGTTGGTGTGAAATAGCAAAAGTAAGAAAATGGTAATTTGCAAAAGGGATCAATTTAACGGGAAAATGTTTTGTTGCCAATGGTTCTTGGTAGTATTTGTACTAGAGTTGTGTTCAGGGTCTGCTTTGAGATGAAAGCACAGGGAGGAGCCACACTGCACTTTTCACTGTGTAAGTGCCTAATAAAAGATTCTCCTTCTTCAGTGGTTCACAGCTCCCACAGAGGTGCGATTAAGGGAGTTCCCGCTTACAGAGAGCATCAAGGGCAGGAGCTTAACTGCAAGACTTTGAAAATGTCCTTCAAATTACTTGGTAAAATGTAGTTTATGAATGTGTAAAGCTGCTCTAGGCATTTTGGTTTCATTCAGATTTTTTTGTTTGTTTTCCTTTGTCTCCATTCTCTTCTCAAGGCTGGCCTGAGATCTTAAAAAGCACTGTAGTTTAGACCTTTGTATTTTAATAACATTTGGCTCTTTCTAATCTCTTACCTTCAGACCACTCCATATGACATTACAGCACAAACGAAGTACAAGCAGCCCTTGGTTAGGGCTCTGCATATTTCTTTGTAATAGACAATTTATTTGTTTTATTTTGCCTCTTTGTAGCCAAACATGATCCTCTTTCCTTTGATATTTTAAGTGATTTCCTTAATTATTTCTAGGACTAATTTTTGGGTTGTTGCTTGCTCAAAAGTAGTCTATTGTGTGGTCTAATGACAAAATTTGAGCAGATTAGGCTTGCTAGTACTTGATTCTATCTAAAATAGATGAGTGTCATTGTGAGGGCTGAGTTTCTGACACAATATTTACAATTACAAACTCAAAAGTTGCTTTCTGTGCATTTTCTTCAATAGTCAATTAAGAT
Organism: Nycticryphes semicollaris; assembly: GCA_013400055.1. Lineage (NCBI taxonomy): Eukaryota > Metazoa > Chordata > Aves > Charadriiformes > Rostratulidae > Nycticryphes > Nycticryphes semicollaris. The sequence continues at coordinate 825,432 of VXBJ01007097.1, read as the reverse complement.
TCTTTGTCCTGGTTTCAACCAGTAAATTTGCTCATTAGAGCGTTTTTATGTAACCACTTTTTGATTGAGCCATCTGTGGAAAAGTAACAGCGAAAAAGTGATAACAATGGGAAAGGTTAAGAAGTTAAACCAGACATTAAACTTTAAAGTATTTCAATTTGTGAAGCATTAAAGCTGTCCTATGTATAAAATAACAGATTTTGATTCACCGGTTCATCTACATTATGGAAACACTTCAGTTTGGGGACTGCACAGAGATTTTAATTCAGCTGTGTGCCTCTGCCCTGTTGAATCAGCCCAATGTTATTTTGCTCACCTGGAGATTTACTTCCTCTAACAGACAGAGGCCAAATTTGTTTTATAACTTGAACATTAACGTATATCAAGAAAGCCAGATTTCTTCGGGGAAGGTTGATTTAATCTGAAAACCGAAACACTTCCAACTGGATACGCTTATATCCCAGCTGCACACGCGCACATTCTTTACTCCCTGGCAGTGAAGAATACGCGATGAAGCAAAGATTTCTCTGACGTCGGCATTGTGGAGCCCCTTTCTTCTTTCTCTCCTTCTCTCCCCTACCCTTCAGTTTTGGATTCAAGGGTCAGAGAGGTTCAGTTTGGGGATTGAGTTACATTGTTGTCTCTCTTTTGGAAAGGAAAATGCTGGCTGAGAATGTGAAACCTTTTTTTTTTCTGCCATTTTGCACAGTAAGTATCCCCACAAGTAAAAATATGGATGCAACTGCAGTGCCAAACTAAATGCTATCAAAAACATGGTGCCTTTAAAATCGTAGAGGTATGTGAAAGACTGTTTAATCTTTTACCTGCTCTATGTGATACAGTAACATTGATATATATTGAGCGGCCATTTGGGATTTTATATATCAAACAGAGCCTGTGTATTTTGAAATTTAATCCTTGTGAAATATTTGACATCCTGAATGGGATAATTGACACAAGGACACTAATTAGGGGGTTGTAATTCAGAAGGTTCTGATCATGTACTTTATACTGACATGTATATTGTCCCCCTGGTAACAGTGTTAATGGTGCTTAGACATGTGCATCAGGAAAAGAGAGTGTACCCCTGGGAGCTCTGGGAATCAATCTCCTATGTAATGCCATTTTTATAATGCTCTAGAAGGAGCGGATTTACACATTTTTCCATTTATTAAGCTGATCATACATAAAATATTCTGGCTTTGGAATAGATTGACTCAGCTGGTGTTTTCATTCTTAAAAATCTGCAGTGAATAATATCTTCCCCTGAAACTGAGCTTTTCACCTAAAGTACTTTGCAGTTCTCAGTGTTCATGTAAAATCTTGGGTAAATCTATTATACTCAGCTGAACCAAGTCCTGTTTACCTTATGCAGGGATTATTTCATCAGCTCCTGAAATGCAAAACCTCCTGTGGCAAGAGAGAAAAGGCTGTCTTGTGACTGTGGCTCTGACCTAAAGGACACACTGTCTCCAAGTATGATTTCATTCAGGTAGTGGGAGCAAGAGCTGCATTAAATAAACAAAAAGAATTGCCTTAGGCAGACAGGTGAGCTCAGTTTTGTCTCTTTTTTCCTCCTGGCTTTGTGATCACACTATGCACATAATCAGTGTCTGCCTGCTCCAAACAGAGCATTCCTTTATGGTATTTCAACAAATCTGAGAGCTCTGTTTCCTTGTCTTTACCAGGCTTTTCAAACTTTTTGCATGATCATAAGGCTTAAGTCAGTAAATACTTTTAAATCACTCCTTTGCTATACAGTAAGTGAATACAGAGAATTATTAGTTAATACTTCTTAACGTGCAGTACTCTACCACTATAGAAGACAGAAAAGCACAGAACACTCTAAAATCCATTTTAAATTGCTGGAGTCTGGCAAAATGGAGCTACCATATTTAAAACCACCTGGGGGATTGGGGGTTGGGATTTTATATATCAAACGAGGGATTTTTAACTTTTTCAAAATTAAATATTTTTTAGGTCTCCTCGTGTGCAACTTATCCAGAAGCTGGCTCTCTCTGCAGTACAGTGTGTCCTCTGATGCTCATATTTGGATGTTTCTTCAGCAATGACTCAGAGTTCCAGCTATTGTTTGACTAACGCCAGTTCCTGCCATGCCGGGGGTTTCCCCTCTCATCTCCTTCCCAAATTATCAGCCAGACCCAACCCTCTTCTGTTCATAAAATCTGACTGGAGGCCCCAGGTTGGGCTAGGATGGCTACAGTACATTATTTATGCAATCCTAGCGCTGCAGCTACCCCGCAGAAGAAATAATAGTTAGTCATTTTCATATCTGACACGGGAACCCAAATGTTTTGAGACATCAATGAGAGGAACAGTCATTGCGATACAGTGCGGGTGGCAGCATTCTGTCACAGGCTGCAGTTTGGTCGAAGCACCTCCTGTAATCAACATATCTCACAGCTCTGTGTGGCTTCTCTGCAGAATAGTCACACTGTCATTTCTGTAGTTCATTTGAGGGCAAAAAGAGGTACATAGGCTTAAAAATGTTACGAATTGCTGGTATACAAAGATCCATGCAAAGCATGGAGAAGACCTTTTGTTATTTAAACATAAATATGGACATAGAGAGAGACAATGTGCCTTGGAAATAAGACATCAAGTGGATTGCTCTACTGCAGCTGTAAATTTGGACTGGATGGGACTGGAAAGAGCCGAGAGTATCAACCTCATTTCGCCTGTAGCACAAGGACATGGGAAATGGAAAAATGAACATATGATATACAGCCTAAGCCAATGTTTTAAATGTGTCCGTGCCACAACAGCCAGTCACCTGGCTTGGAACGCGTTATCTTTTGGTCTAATGTTAGGACATGCCTTTCACAAAACTAGACTATTTATGACAGCTCTCATCTGTGCAACACACATGCCACTGTGACAGGACTGCTAACACAGACTTCTCTGATATACTTCATCTCATCAAGGCTAATAAGAATAGCCATTACACGTGTTCAGAAGTGTCCTTGAGTTATAGCAATGGCCACATCTCATATGGTTGCAATCTTCCTTGCATGTGGATATTTCCAGAAGGCTTTTTGAAGGTTTTTGTAGTTTCTTATGGAAATACAGAAGAAATTGTTAATTTGCCCTCTGTAAGGACTTTTCTCTTAATTAACAATTTTCCATATTCATGTTAACCTTATATTTTTTCTTCATCTCCATTTACAGTTACTTAATCACCTGCAAATACGGATTATAATCTCTTTTGAGAAAAAGCTACATGCCCTTTATTGCTCTGAAAAGCATGGGGCACTCTGAAGTGTCATAAAATATTGGTATTCATCTTAAATTGCATCTTTTTCATACGTCCTTTATCTTGCTCTCTAACAGCAGTCTAAATTAAATTCATTCACTATTTAGTACTATCCTCAGAGTTGGGCTAAGAGGTGGAATGAGCAAGTCTCTAGTCAGCCTGAAGAACTGCTTGGATGCTTCAGCATGAGACGTTTTCCATTTTAAGTGCCGTTGAGGGCATTGTTGGTAAATTCTGGCAGTAATAAATATTATTTTGCGTGAGCCTTAAACTTTCCACAGGCTTTTTTTTTAATTTTATGTTGCTTACAGCGCTTGGACTCTCAATATAGCAGAGAACAATGCTTTATTAAAACAGGCTGCCGTATAAAATGTGTGCTTACTCAGCTGGAAGCTACTTGGCCATTTCTGCTGCTGCTCTCAAGTTCCAGAGTTGCAGATGGAGTTGGGTTAATGTAACATAATTTTCCCAAGAGCCTGCAGTAGGATTCGATGTGTTTTCTGCTACATATCCTCATCTTCCAAATTAACCTGAAGACAAGTGGGATCTGTTTATTTGCTACTTCTCTGTGACAGTGTATTTGGCTGTCATAGTAGTGGCTGCTTTATATTTTGGGCAATCCTAAGTCTCTAAGGAGCGGGTTAACTCTAGCCAGAGAATATCCTATGTGCAAAAAGAGTCAATGGCACACTTCAGCAAGCAACGTGACAGGGAAAATTGAAAAATCTTGTGAGAGATTGGTTCAATGGCTACCAATCCTTCTCTAGGCATGTGGCATTCAGTCATGAGTACAGAATCACAGAAAACCTGAACAACAATAGCAGCAGTGTGGAAATCAACCCAAGTACCCACACTTACTGAGTGGTACCAGAAGATGTGGGAATTCTATTGATGGAAAAGCTGATTCATACAGTTCTCTCTACCCCAAAAGTATGACAAACAAAACTGTTCCTGTCCACAAGTGTATTTGGAATGTGTCCACTGAATATGCCAGGTGCTAACAAACAATGCTTTTGACCATATTTTTATCAAGAAAACAAAATATTTGGGAATAAAGCTCATGAAAAACAAAGCCCATAACATGGTGTGCTGCAAGTAGATCTCTTTAACAGAAAGGACTGACAACTGTTACACTCCCTTTTCATTACTCCTTGAAGATGGATTGGAACAGCAAGGGATGTGCAGCTTGTCAAACTGCTAGATCTATATTATTATTCAGGCTGTGAGTCCAACAGTTCAAGTTATTACTGACCAGGCATACACTTGGAGATGCCTGTGCAACTTGCCTCTTCTGTCCTGTCCTGTGCTCCATAAGAAAAAGGAGAGCACTGTGAAAATGAGGTTGTGATCCAACACTGAGTATCCAAGCCAAAGTTCATTGGTACTAAAAGATGAATTCCTACTGCCCTCAATGGATCCNTTTTTTAAACAGCTATCTGTATTTACGCTGACCTAGCTTTTTGGAAAAGAGGAAACTGCATTCACAGAAAGACATTGTGATTCAGTACCTAGCACATTTAGAGATGAAGAAGCACAGGAAAGTCACTTTTTTCAATGCCTCCTGCTTGTATGGGACAAAATAGATTATTAGCATTACCACTTGGGACAAGCTGAAGCCATTTCAAAGACATACAAAACTTACAGATGAAAATAGAGAAATACTGTAGAGACTTCAGCTTAATATCATTTCATTCAACACTCTAAAATGAATTTTTACACTGCAGCTAAAAATATCAATGAGTGAGCCCCTAATTCCGTGTGGCTGGCTGGCTGCAGTTCTGCCTGGTGTCTTTTATGGTAGCTGCTTTAAAACCTATCAACCAGTTATACTTTAGGAAGACCATAGCCTCTTCCCACCTGCTGTTTACATCCCCACCCACTTATTGTACAGGGCTGGGAAAGGGAAGGAAATCATCTTGCACTACATATGCTTATGTGACACAGTATGGTGTGTTAAAAATAAATAAACTAGTTTGCTGAGGGTTGAAGTTACCTAGGGGTCTTTTGTTAACCCTGACAGAAGCCACACTAGGTCTGTAGCTGCACATTCTCCATAGATGAAGGGAGCAGGTGACAGGGACCAGCTCAAAGTAGTAGTCTCTCTTCTAACCCAAAATAGTATTAAAGCAAACGAATGTGAGAGAAATAATTTTAAAAGCAGTAACTGTAGAATAGTCCAGGTGATACTGTGTCCTTGGAAATATTAGGACAAGTTTCCTCTTCTCTGTGCATAAACATTGATCAACAAGCTGCTTTCTTTAATCAGCAGTGGCAATGGTGATGAGGTGATGGTCTTATTGCACTTCTTTAACAAGGTAAACCTTTTGCATTATTACAAGTGTTGAAATGTGTCAGTAACAGCAATATCAAGAGTGATGGAAACTAGCACCATTATACATTTTTGGTAATATGGGGAGCAGATGTAACTTTCAACTTTTTAGAAATTATTTAGGCACTATATTAGTAATAATTTAAAAAATAGTGAAAACCTTAGTATTCAATGAGATAAAAATACAGCTATGGGTGATACAGTTTTGTCTGGATTACAGAAGGAAGTTGAAGAGTGCAGCTTCAACTCTAGTGTCTAATAAGCTGTGAAAGAACAAGATGTGAAAGATACGTGCAAACAACACGTGACAAATTCCATAAGAAAATTATTACTCCTCCTCTTTTCCATTTCATTGGAATGAAAAGAGTCAATCAGCCTATTCTGTTGAGTTCACATTTGCTAACTGTTTACATTTCCTAGTTAATTACTTTCTATAGTTTAGTGGAACGAAAACCCAAAATAGCTTGTTTTAAAGGCTTACATTTGCCACACCAAAGAATTCACAAAGTTCATGCTCATTTGTACCTTTCAGTCCAAAATAAGATCTTTCAGAGATTTGAAGAAACAAGAGCAAACACCAAAACAGATTTTACAATGCTGCTCATGATGAGATAACATCAGATAGGAAATGAAAGTTTAACAGTTCAAATAGGGAATATTTCTTTGGCTTCTGGGGCAAGACAGAGTTGCTCAGTAAGTGTGGCATTTTGCCAGAGCAGGGAGCCTCCAGGAACTGAAACAAAACAGGACTGGTGACCCTTCACTACCTTAGACCAGCTGCTGGAGAGAAGGCAAGCACTGGTGTGTGCATTGCTACATGAAAGAGAAGAAACAAGAGTACATGGAAATTGTCACATCAGCATTAGGCTGGGAATGTGTGTCGTTGATGGTGGGAATGTAATGTTTTCAGAGTGGTTTTGTTTTGCTTTTTTTTTTGCCCAGAATGTTCTTTTATAGGCTGTATCTACAATGATAATCCCCCACCTGCCATGCCCTGTAGAATTCTACCTATATTTGTGTATTTTCCTGCAAAATACTGTGTTGTTCTTATGTGGTCACAGAGAGTGAATATTGCAGTTGATGGGATCTGTCGTTTAAAATTAAGATGTTTAAAAGCATGCTCTGGGGAGCTGATTTCTCCCTGTCATCCTAACTAATGGAGAATTTAGACTAAGGAAGAATCAGGAATGGTAGTGACTGTGTTTTGGGGACCCTAATGCTATTAACTCAGAAAGGGTGGCTTCTTATTCCCAACTGGATCTGCTCCGTAAAGAGATCTGAACTGAATGATAGGGACCAAATGCATGGTGATTCAGCTGAATAATTGTTGGATACCTGCTCTCTGTACTGGCTGAGTTGGAGGGAAGGCATTTGGGCTATCCCTGCCTGTGCTACATAGTCCCATGGGCTGCAGAAAGCCTGTGAAGCAATGTATTGGCTGGCGGGGCATCACAGAATCATCCCGGGATATTTGCTACCTTCCTGAACACCACTTGGTGTACTTTTGCCTCTGGCTTTCTGGGCCAACCCAAAGTGCCCCCTCAAAAAGCAAAAAAATCAAATGTATCTAAGAGGAAAGGGAAGCTTAAGCAATGCACGGTGTGATATTGCAGAGAGGGCACTTGAGGATGGGGATATCTCAGTTGGAGTGAAAAAGGAAGAGCCAAATATTCGGTGGAGGACATGTGCTTGTTTAACTTGCACAGTGCTGACACACAGTGGAGGGCTCTGCTGTCCCCTTTCTGAAATTCACTCCAGTCCCCAAAAGGGAAAGAAAACAGCATTTTGAGTACAGAGGAGGCACTCAGCAACCCAAGAAGGAGTAACAGCTGTTGAGCCAGCTACAGAAAGGGCTAACCAGAAAACACTGAAAGCTGAGATCAAGCAGATGAGAATGGAGCGAAGAAGCAACACGAGACAAACAAAAGGATACAACCCAATGGGCTGTCTTGGATGCAGTTCTCTCTTAATCCCAAGTGACCTGGGTTTGGTGCTAGAATGGAAAGTTTTCCTAAAATATTATTAGACCTGAATACACATCTGATTCCATTTTCTTAACTTTCACTGAAGTATGTTCATTTATACCACTGAGAGATCCTGTTCTCAACATACTTTTACATCTAGAAAGCTATAACTATCCATACTGCTATATAATATCTTCTCAGAGGAGAAGGGGCAAATCCACTACGAGTAGCTGTTAAGCACTTCTCATCGATATTGCCTGGATAATAATTACAGAGCATGGCTTTTTTTTGAAACTATTCTCACCTGTACGGGCATGATGCTGCTAACTTAACTGGATTTCCTTCTGTTTTGAAATAAGTCACATGAGAGGATACTCCTAATTTTCTTCTCCAAATTGATAGTGCTGTGTCCTGCCCTGGGAGTCACAAGCATTTGCTGTATTCTTCAGAGATATGTATTTGCAATTAGTCATCCGTATGAGGAGACTGTTTAAGACAAGCCTTTCCCCCAAAGCAGTTAATTCTTCAAAATGAAAATAATCAGATAATGAGTTCATTTCCGATTTCACATTTAATGCCAAACATTTTTTGGGTAAACAAGATATGCTGGCAGAGCTCGGCTCTCATTGTATGTTTTTTATTAACTGGGAAACAGTTGATTCTTATCCGCTCTATCAGCTCAAATAAATTGCAAGTATTTTAGAATGAGAGACTTGTGCAAACTGGCTGGCTGATTTCACCATGGGAGCCCATCAGCTGGTCTGTGTAAACTGCACCCAAGTCCTGCTAGCAAGAAGAGAAAACCACCAAAGACCCAGCTTGAGAATCTCCCATTTGACAGAAGCTTCTACCACAGCAATTCATGTTTCTACAGCATTAAAATAAGTAAGGCAGCAAAGAGTCTGTCTCTGGCAACTTTAGCAAATTAGACAGGCCCACCCTCTGAGCTGTCTCTGTTGACAGCCCCTTGGTTGTGCAAGGGAGCCCCTGAACAGCATGGGTGCTGCTGCCTGGGCTCCATGCTGCTCGTGAGCTCGTGTAGGCCTCAGCTGTTTGTGATGCACAGGATAGCAGATACTGTGAGGTATTTTGGGGGTTGTGTTTTAAAGACGTTGTGGAGGGAAGTGAGAATATGGCAAAGCATGGGACCAATAAAAGTGTTAAATGCTGCTTTTTCCCCCTCAAGCTCAGGTTTGTCAACGGACTTGCTGCAGTCTTACAGAGCTGTCAAGGAGAACAGAATCTGGCCCCGAGTCCAGGGCCCCTGAAGCTTTCAAAATCAATACTTCTTTCCAGGCAGGAGAAGTTGAGAGAGATTGAGAAGATTTATTTGGAGGTGGTATTTGTGACATATGCTATGTCAAAAACATTTAAAGAAGATTATTCTTAAGGTGTCACAAATTTTATCAAGAGGTCAAAGTATCCACAGCACTTTCTCATTTTGAATGTTGTACATTAAAATTCAGATTGATGTCTAATGTCTCTTGAACAAATAATATTCGTCCTGTCTATGCCAGATAAACTCCAATATGTCATGAAAAGAACAATCATTTGTAAATGTAGCAAAGCTGTCTTCCCTCTTCATTCTTTATATTAGCTTAGTGCCTAGGTTGACTGTGCTAGATCCTGTCCAAACTGAGAACGAAAAAACAATCTCTGCACTAAGGGGCTCACAGTCTAAACATACAACAACGATTTAGGAGACGGGACAGACAAGAGGAGGAAGTAAAAAAGCAGTGATAGCAATCAGCACAGACTAAGTGCAGCAGTAATTGCACTGCAGTTAAGGCTTTAAACAGAAAGGAGCATTTCTAGGTAAGACTTGAAAGAGAGCAATATCCTTATTTTTATAGAAGTTTATATATTTTTTTCTAAAAAGCAAGAAGCAATGTCAGTACAATTTGTCTGAATTGAGGCTGCATTTTTAGGAAGTCATAATTGACTCTGGAAGTCTCAGATTCAGATGATGAACAAAAAAAAAAAGATAAGTAGAATTTATTAGGTTGATAATTTTTTTCTGATGTACAAAATAACATCCATGACAATAGAGGGTGTAACGAAGTTACACAAATGCAGCTGAAGGAAGACTTTGGGTTTGCAAGCTCTAGACACATCCTGTCTCTGACAACTTCACTGTTTAGCTTCCGAGGACTCATTGAACAGAAGTTGCTTGCTCTTTTGCAGGGGAATGGAACAGAGGGAGTCTGGCATCCCCCAAATAAACCAAATCAACATTGTGGTATCTGGGAAAAACAATATTTGCAGCATGGGCTCCAGACAGGAGAAGCCTGGGGTATTAGTAACGTGTGACTGGAGACAGTCTCAGCAGTGCAGCTAGCTCTTGCTGCTGAGAGAATAAGGGAGTGTCTTGAGGGAACTGCTCCTTTCCAATCCTCTCCTTAGAAGGGGAAAAGTGCAAATATTTTTCTTTCTGCTGTCATTCTGAGGGTGAAGCCACCATTTGGATTTTCCTAACCCACTGTTTAACTTTCAGATGACAGAAATACAACAGTTCACAAGAACCTGGTCTCAGCCCTCATGCATATGCTAGTTAACACTTTCATGGCTGAGTTGAGTGCTAAATGAATTAAGCGGCCTAAATAAGAATTTGGCAAATTACAACCACCACCACCCCGCCCCCCCTTAAAAAATAAAAAAACCTCAACAAATAAGGATATGTAACTTTCCTCTTTCCTTTTTAAAGACCTTCTCGGATTGTTTTCTTTTTCAGTAAAATCCTGATTTGGAAAGTTATTGTCTGGAGGCTGTATTTGCATAACAGCAAGTAGGGTGAACCTGCATTTTCCAGTATTGAGGAAAAAATAACCTTTGGAGAAAAGGTTGTGAGTCATCAAGAGCTATTGTACTGAAGGAAGGAGACTTTCTTGAGGAAAAAGTTGTTGGAGAACAGTTAACAAATTGAACATGTGCTCTGCTTTTCTCTTCCCAGGAGGTGATGGTCTCTGGTATATTGATAGTGAGAGTTGTTTGTTGCCATGTTTCAACGCTGCTTCAGCCACCTCAAGCTCTATGCCTAGTGTCTGGGTTTACAAAAGCTTGAATTTCGTTAGTTGTCTACCAGTTTTCTGTACAAGCAATGATGGGTTCTGGGCTCAATGTATCATTAATCAGTGGTGCCTTCTGCTGCCTGTTTTTCTTCTGTTTTTTTTCTGCCTCTGCTGAAATTTCTGGTTCACACTTCTTGTTCTAGAACTTGTTTTGTATTCTGTTTGTCTCCATTTACAGCAACTTTCATACTATGTTGTTTTTCAGGAAAGAAAGAAAAAGCTGTGATGAGGGAACATTCAAGAAGACACACAGCTTCTCTGCAGGATCCTTTAAGGAACTCCACCGCAAGAAAACAAAAATGTTATACCTGAGTGGGGTGATGCTTTTGTAATGGGTCTTAATGCTTTACCATCTGGTTTGCCAGCCCATTCAGCTGTGACAGTGTATTTGGTACTAGCACCCCATTTTGTCAGATAGGAAGGTCACCGCATGGTAGAACCTTTCTTTAACTTCTACGTTCTAGTCACTCTAGAATATATACACAGTATTTTGAGTAGAAATACCCTGTTTAGCCTAGTCCTTTGACCACTCTGAGGTCTGCCACAACACAAACTTCTCCCTACCTGGAGTGAACCAAGAGGGCCCCTACCTCCCAGAGAAATAGCTCAGGACCAGCGCTGTGACCTCCAACTGAATAGTGACACACAGGCTTTTCCTTCAAATGTGAAGCTAATAAGGATTCTCTACCACAGTTTTTGAATGTACTTCCAAGTATGGCAGGGCGCAGTGGCAGGCACATAATAGGGCTTTTGGCATGTATTATACTGTGCTCAACAACTCCACTCTCTGATCCAAACATGCCCACCAAAAATAACTTCAGTGAACAGCTTTTATTTTAATTATTCCAGTGTGGGATTCATGAAGTTTTGCCAACAATCTGGTTTGTAAAGCTTTTTTTGTATCTAAGCATAGAAACCCATAGTGTGTAGTTAATCCCCCACTGGGATTTTTCTGATCCAGTCACACATCTATCCTGCAACCTCATCTTTCTTTATCTTTACCTATCCCTTGCTCTTAATAGTGTTCACCCCATCGACTCCTAGAAATCTTGCCCTTTCTTCCTTCCTGTAGCTGTTCTTTCTCAGCTTTCCCCTCCAACTTTTCTATTTGCTTTTTCAGCTCCACATTTAGTGGTTGGTGATAGTTATTTGGTGGTTCCCCAGGTGTTCTGATCTCTGCAGGGCTCTCAGTGAGATCTGTATGTGGACTCTCCTCTCCTCCCTTTACACTCTCTGTCCAATCTACAATAATAGTGTAATAACTGAACAACTGCACTTTTGCCAATGACTTGCAAGTCTGCCTTTTCCTACCTGATCTGTTTCCTTTCCTCACCAAGTTTCTGTTTTCTTCCTCACCCATTCTACTCTTCCAATCTCCTTCCTTTCCTTCCCATGTTGTAAATCATAAAGCAAACATAAGAAAAAGGACACCCCTGTGGTTTGGTGGGATGAGTTGTATGGATTCTGAAGAACACTTCTAACCTGAATGGGTTGACTGAGGTCATCACTCTCTATTCTCTGTGTTGGACTATTTATTTGACCCTTTAGTTCATCAATCTCTAATTTGCTTTGTGGGGAAGCACATGCAATTTGAGACACAGTGATGATGCAGTATTTGAGGAAGTACTTACTGTTACTTTGTAAATAGCCTCAGATAGCGAGTAAATTGACCCCTTAAGAAGATTAAGTATGAAAGACAAAATAAAAAAGAGTTGATATGATGTTCAGTTCGGGTTGGATTAATTTCTTTAGGTTCCTTTCCTAAGCATGCCAAAAGAAATGTCATTAGAAGGAAGTGAAGGAACTTTCCAAAGCAGGATAACCTATAACCTGATAGTTTTTATCACAGGTGTGGATAATACAGGTTCAGATCCCTTCACGCCTCCAGGGAACTGAGCCCAGCTCTCCTGCAGTCTGAGGGAGTGTAGGGCTATTGCATAAAACAGGCCTGGCAGCAGCAGCACCCTCCTTTCTTACTCTTTTGGTGGAGGAGGGTGGAGAACCCTGCCTTGAGGTAGGTGACTGAATTCCAGAGAGGCTTAAGGTAATTCCAGTATCCTCGACATTTCCTAATGGCTAATTTGGGCAGTTCCTGCTCAGCCCTCTGTTTTGGGGTGTCTATATTCTCCATTTCCCAAAGCTGGGGACATGACATGCAAGCACTCTCCTAGCAGTCAGGAGCTGCAGTTTTCAGCGCTGTAGGGCCTAAACAGTGCTTGTGTCCAGAACAAAATATTTATCTGTATTTATATAAAAGCTTAGCTCTACAGGGTCTTGTGCTTGCTTGCCTTGATAAGTGCTACTAATAATAACAACATGGACAATATGACATTTATATGCAGAATTCATATAACTTCTGCATGCCATCTGTTACATCTAGAACAGTACTTAAATTTATGAAGCAAAACCAGGGAAATGTCTTTGCACCACTAAGGACAGACAAGACATAGTTTTGTGAGAATTCTTTTGCATTCAACATATTTTCAAGCTACTGCTTATTAGCATGCTACTCTGTGTTTGACTAAAACTGAAATGCAGTAACTAATACTGGTATTTTCATTTTGTCTCATGTTTGGACTGTGCTCTGGTTCTGCTGCCTTAAGTTTCTGTGCACAACCAGTGGGGAGTATATAATGGGGGATTTTCAAAGGTCTGGAGGTCCTTCAGTGTCAAATTACTTGAAATTCTACATTAGCATTTCCATAAGGCTCCCAAATATTCTTGGCAATTTCCAACAGTCCTTGTCCCAAAGCATTTAAAATACATTTCAGATGTGCTGAGAATACTAAAGCTAAAAACAGAGAGAAAAAAGGAATTAAATAATCAGGGATATAGTTAGAGGATCAGTGATTATTTTTGTATTCAGTGTTTTATTTTTATAGCTCTGATGGAAATACAGTTCATTTTGAATTGTTTTTTTATTGACTCACTGATTGTGACAATGTAAAAAATGTTTTTAGAAGTCTGATGTGAACTAGAGGAGGGTTTTACATGAAATGTGAATGTTTTTAGAGACAGAGTTGTAAAGTTTAGGCTTCATTATCTAGTACAAATACTGGAAACAAAAGGGTTCATTGATCTCCTTCTCATCAGTTTCTTTCTTCCAAATTTACTGGTGCATTTGTTCATCTGTGATTAAAAATATAGATAGCCAAGAAACTTTTGCCTTATGGTAAGTGCAAAGAAAACAGAGCAAAAAGCTTTTCTTTATAGTGGGCAGAGGGATGCTGCAATATTTAAGCAAGTATGACCCAGCAGCTGTATTTAAAAAAATAATCTGAAATAATGAAAGAACTTCTACTTTAAAAAATTTAAACTTTTAAAAAACAACAACCTCGGATCATGTAGATTTGGTGCCTACTCACTGGAAAGTCACCAAATCTCACTTGTTTTGCTTGGGCCTCACTCAAACATAACTGGCCTCAAGCTAGTAAGCAAGCCAGCAAATGTCCTGGCTTGTAAAGAAATCTGATCCAACTCTGTAAACTGAACCCAGCCTAAGAGCGGTGGTGAAGGGAACATATGGAAAATTAATGACAGATAATAGAATGGTGGGACAGACTTAAATAATAATAAAAAAAAAGATTGTTATTAAGTTTATTCAACAATTCCAGCTAATGGTCTTTTGGCTGGAGGGTGTTTTGAGTTAAGAAAGTTACAGAGTACTAAGCATTGCTTTTGTCTTTGCCAGCACCCAAGCTCTAGAAATGGCTGCTGTGTTGCTCTTGCCTCTCTGCAGCCTGACATTCCCCCTTTGCATGTTCTTAATTGATACCTGTACCAGAATTGCTGTATAAGCTGGTTCAGCTACAACAGTGCTTTGGGAAGTACGGAAATTCTGGTCCCACCTGTTTAAATAAATGGGAGCCTCAGGAAGAGGAGTGGATTGGAATTTGCTTGGGTTCAAACTGGGTATAACAGCAAAAGCCAGGCTGAAAGTTACAAGCCTGGCCAAGCACTAGGAGGAGGAGGTAAGTGTGGTGTGTGTGTGTGTTTTCTTTTTCCCTCTGCAGACCTCCAGGCATTTTGCAAAGATAAGCAGCTCATGGTATGATGTCACGGATGGGGAAGCAGGCCCAGGGAGCTTGTGGCTGCACAGCCCCTCTCTGGTGGAGGAAGTGGGTTTCACAGTAGAAAGGAAAGAATCATTTTGAGAAAAGTGTATATATTTCTGAAACAATCAAGTAGCATATTTATTTGGCTGATGGCCTGGGATGCTCACCTAAGGTAGACTTTGAAATTTGGCACCATACAATAGTGATTATGTGCCAAGAGAACAGTGTTTTTTCCCCTTCTATTCCTCCACTTTTCTTTTATTGCAGACCAGCTTAAATACTAATATTCTTCCTGCCTGGACCCTAAAATGTCTCTTGCTCTGCCTGTTTTGTTTCTGAAGAATCATCTGTTCACGATGCAGGAGCATCAAGCTGCCTTTATTGCTGAATAACTCAGGTGTTTTTATTCCTTATCACCATGTCCAGCTCCCTGCATCTTTAGCAGACCATGCAGTGCAGTAGTGGCCTGGGTGATTCTATGTGGAAAGCTGTTGGCTCTCAGGGAGAAGAAGCTTTCCTGTACATCTAAGGAAAATTAGCAAGGACAGAGGGTCAGGCAGTGGCCTCCATCTCTTTACTGCTAAATAAATTCTATGGCTACGAGATTGTCCTTGTAACCTAGCAGGAAGAGCACAGCTTATGCTTTTGTGGTTGTAGCATTGTTTGTGTTGTGTGGTCTTAAATTTGTCTCTACTCCTCTCTTTTATAATCTGAAATGAGGACTGTATGCTATGATCCTTGCAAAACCATTCCCATTTCCAAGGAATATATGATAACGGTAGCTCAGCAATTAAAGTATTCCCCATTCCTTGCTCACACTGGCCGTATGGGGTATTGCACACCACGTTATCAAGTAAAAAGCAAAGTGTCAACTGAAATGGAGTGGCAGCAAAAAGTGTTTTATACATGGCTGTGACAGAAGAGCAGACCCTCACCCTACTGAAGAGTAGCAGTATTACCAAACATATTTCTGACTACATCCATCCTGATCTACGTGAACAATGTTGAGGTTGATTTGCCCACACAGAGACTCTTAAGGGCCAAAAGTTGGACAACTCACCTGGTCTTTAAAAAGAATAAAAATGTTATTGTGCCATTCAGGATATTTTTCTTCTTTCTTCCCAAACCTGTTACCTCTGTGCCAACATAGTGGCTGATGGTCCTTCCCAGAAGAGCCTTGGGAAGGACCAGAGAAGCCTGGTCCTGGAGAGGACTAGGTTCATCCCAGGCTCCTGAAGAGCAGGCACTGGGGGTCTCTGATGCCAGCTCTAAACTTCCCTTCCTGGTTACTCAACTGAGAGAAGAAATGGATTTACCAGTGAAAGCTTTTAAGGTGCCTGTTTTCTACCTTATTGCAGTTCAAAGAAATATTCTGGGTGTCAACCAACTGGTGAATTCTGTAGTTTACGTTAAATAGATGATGATATTAGATCATCATAAGGATTCATGCTAACCATTAAAATTGATGCCTATAAACCTTAAAAAATAAAAGCCTCCTGAGTTGTATAGGAAGAAAATGTGCATGTAACGCACAAACAATAAATACATATTATATGGAGATATACATAGTGGTATTAGTAATACCAGTAGGGCAGCAGAAAGCCTTAGCTGTGTGTGGGGCTGGGGGTGAGTTGGCAGGCAAACTTTTCTTCCTGAAAAGTAACTTTTAAACCACTTCACATGGCTCAAAGACTGTGAATCAGTATCAGTGGGGAAGGAAAAAAATGAGAAATGTTTAGAAATACCAATGTTTCCAAACATAAATATTTCCATTTCTGGTTTGATAAATCTGTTTAAATCCTTTTAGGTTCCTGTGGAGGAGTAAAACAGCCTAAAGGTAAGACTTATGATGTGTAAGAGTGTTTTCTGTGACCTTGGCAAACCTATGAACTGGCCAAGAGGGGTGATGTCTCCAAAGCGTACGGTGGATGTTTTGCTTTTCTAATGTCTAGAAGATTCAATACATTTGAAAAATAAAATAAATAAATAAATAGAAATCCCGCAGGGCAGTGGAGATGTCCTCCTGACAAGAGGGAGCTGTATTCTTTTCTCATCACCTCATAAACAGTGGGGTTCTGACTGAGGATGTTAGGTAATGCTTGCCATATACAGAACTCAAAGGGGGTATTACTTTCATTGTATAACCCTTTGAGATCTGAGGCAGTATTGTTTAACAAAGCATATTGTTTTTCCTTCTTGTTCTTACTGAGCTTTGATGCTGATTTTAGAACTTGACAGCTGTGTTTAGATGTGTTTTACATCTCTCATACAGAGGGAGGGGGGGAATATAGATGTTTAGGGAAGCAGGCAATATAAACTGTGTGGAGGGGATGGAGGAGGGGGTAACAGAGGCAAGATTTGCCTTGAGAAGTTAGAGGATAGGTCCACATCCTCTTTTGGGAGACGCCTTAGAGCTCAATGGGGTGCTGGTCCTTTATAGTCTACCCAGGAGAACTATGTGTCTTGGAAAGGGACTCATTGCAACCTAACACTGTGTTAGGAAAGTGTGAAGTCTGGCTAGGCACCATGCTTCACAAGGCTTCCTGTCTTTGCTTGGAATTGTGATCCAGACGACCTTCAGAGACCCACAGGACAGCTTGACCTTCCTTATAGTGCTCTTCATTGTGACAATATTTAGGTACGAGTATTTTGTGAGACAGAATAATTAGGGCGCAACAATATCTATTATGAATAGGCTGAAAAAAGTCAGAACTTGTTGCACTTATTGTAATAAATGAAATGACACTAAATTTTTTATCATTACTTTCAAATCCTAACATCAAACCAAGTTAATTCTTGTAGAATATTAACCTGCTAACCTGTTTAAGTTCATTTTTAAGGCATAAAGAGAGGTGTAAAGAGTTCATATTTGTTCAATAGCTGAGGTTTTCAGATGGCCCATCTTTTAATAATTATGAATACCTTGTTCAGTATCTGAAAACTCTGATGTTCCACTATCTCTAGAGATACCTGAGGAGAATGTCTTGAATAAATCAGTGGGACTGCACGTATGGAACCAGGGACTGGGCCAAAATAGGAAAAGAGAAGAAATCAAGGGACATGCAAAACTTTAATAAAATAGAAGTGAGAGACAATCCTGTACAAAGTCTGAATAGCTCTTTTCTCTTCCCTATTCTATCTAATGATAGAAGACCCAAGAATATTCATTCTTCTCAACTTCTGTATGACTTTAGGCAAACAAGGGCTCTTAATGAATTGTGTGTCACAATATTGTTTGTGTTTGTTTTTCCTTTGGAAAAATTACATTTCCATGGTGTTTGATTAAGTCATAGCCCTCTCAGGAGAGGTCTCCTGAGTTTCGGCCAGATTATATCTAAAGGAAGATGCAAGACCCCAGGTCCCTTTATATGTTTCTCTCTGTGCTGTTTATGTACCTTTTTGTTTCCAAGCTGGAGTGAATCTTACTAGCACAGAACCTTCTCTGTAGGAACACCACCTCCCAGACCATCAGCATGTCAGTTCTGTAAATACACTTTCCCCACTCTGATATGGAATGTCTCCACCTTTGTTTTCTCACTTCCTTTCAGAATCCGTTTGCCTTTGGCAGCTGAGGGATGGGCCAGGAGTGAGCAATCCTTGCCACCCATTGCACACACTTTGAATTAATTTTTAACTGAGTATCAGAAGCACTGACAATTTAATGGCTACCACTACTAACCATTTCACAACAAAACAGTTTAGCAGGAATGTAAATTCAGTATACTTCTAAGCCAATATATTATTGTTTGTCACTGGTTGGTATTGTTTGTGTCCTCTATAAATGGAAATTAGCAGTGCCTTATTTGAGCACTGAGCACAGAACCTGCATTTACTCTCATAGAACAAAACTTACCACAGGATTGGGACTTCTGACCTAAGATGTCAAACAAATAGCCCCATGGCTTAGGCCTCAGGTTTGGGGCATCTTAGAGGGGAAAAAAAAAATCTAAAAGTTCTTCAAGTATTTTGCAGTTATATAGAGCCAGACCCAAATTTCATCGCTCACACTGTTCTTCAGTTCCAAACCGCTATGTCTGGTAGAAATGTCTGGAATGTGGAGTATTGTATTTAAACACAAAGCAAAACAATCCTTAATAGCCACTCTATCATTTAGCTAAACAAAATCCTTACCCACACCATTCAGTAACGGGGGAGTGGTGAGGATGGGAGAAATGGTGGAAAAAAAATTGAAGTAAAACTGTGTATACAGTGACCAGAATTAATCACTTTGAGGTTTGGAACAAAGATGAAAATGTAAATTTAACAAAACTGCCTTTATCCCATAAAACATTTAAAATGCTAGTTACAGAATTCAGAGGGTCCAGTGTTTAGTTCCAAAGAAAACTGTATGAAAGGCCAGGAAGCCACTTCTGCTTGGTTACTCTTACACTAAGGATCAAAGCAGAAAGGTATCTCATTTCCATGTATAACTTTGAAGTATTTCATAAAGAAAGTCAGAAAATGGGTCTTAAGAGTAGGTCTTACTTGGCAGCCTTGCATCAGGGGAATGAATAAGAAAACTATAAATTCTCTTTGCTGGACGATGTACCAGTACTGTATTGTACAGCAAACTTCTTCATCTGTCTCTTGTAACTATTGGTTTGTAAAGACCAAGAAAGACTGGGACAGGTTTTTTATTGCCTTGCAATCATTTTTCCCCCCCTCTGCTCTCATAAACCTTCCATATGCTTCTACATCCATGTCTTGTTTTCAATTTTAGTGAAGGTTTTTATTTGGAGTCTTAAAATTCTAATTTATTGCAGCTTCTTTTTATAAAATTGAGAGAGGAGGAGGGAAATATTGAGATAACATGTGCAAGGCAGTCCCAAAGAATGCATTTATGAATTTAAAGTGTCTTGTCAGTTTATCAGTCCTTGCTTCCACTATTGGCAACTACTTTTCCTTGTTCTCTAATCTGTGTTCTCATGTTGTCACTGTGTGTATAGAAAGACTAAGTGAATGTCTAAGTGTACTAACACACATTCTTTTTTTTTTTTTTTTTTTTTTTTGGGAGGGGGGGAGGAAGGTATAGAATTCAAATACTGAACTTTAAAACTCTTCAATAGGCCATACTGATTCATAATGTGTATACTGAGAGATGTGAGGAGAACCTGCCCTCTCAATGTGCCACATCTGGCATTGCTTGGTAATAACTATTCATGCATTTTTGTGTATTATGATCCTAAATTCTACTTAAATCAGGGGCAGGAATGCCAACTTACTGAGTAGCTGCTGGTTTCACCAGCATAAAGGAGTGCACCTCTAGCACAGGGAAAGGCTTCTTCTTTCCTCTTGTAGGGCAGGTAGAAGCCAGAGCAGAAAGTCCTAAGATGCCAAATGAATGTACCAAAATCAGCCTTGAGAGGTCTGAGGAATATCCAAGAGCACAGAGGACTCCTGGATCTACCTGCTTCCTGTGCATGTGGACTCCTGCATACAAAGGGATGTCAGGGAATAACCTAGCTGGATATGCCTGACGGGGAACAGAGCAATGGCTATGCTTGAATGTACATGGACTTATGCATCGCTTGATTTGCATTTTTGCATTTGCTCTTGGATAGCAAACAAACTTACATCCATCTGCTTAAATAATAAAATCTCCTTTTCAGTCAGCAAACTGCCTTCATCTACAATAGAGTGAGGGGAAATTAGGTAGAAAAGCCTCGCTTCTATATGGTGTGTTCCTATTATCAGTCAGTTCACACTGCCTGTTGGGTCTTCCCTCTGGAAGTCACTGATGACAGCTGACCCTGTCCTAGGTCAGGAACAGCATTTGCCTCTATGGCAACAGTCATACTTGTGGGTTTACCTCCTCCTGATCCATTGAGAATTGGATGAGAGACCAAACTGGACCAGAAATTCTGTTCTAGGGCAAGATTTCTACATAAGGGAACAAAGCATATTTACTGCCAGCATAGTTATTTTTCTTTGCCCTTCTCCAGTGTTAAGATGACCCACCTAAATGAAAACCTCATATCTTAAATAATGAAGAACCGAGGCACTAATGTGTAACCATGGTTCAAAGTTATTATGACATTTCAAGTAGTCCCTGACTTCAGGAGCAGTAGCGCATCTTTTTCAGCAAGGAACCACATCACTTTTACATAACCGCATGATGCACTGAAATTGCCTGTAAAAACAATTGTCCAGAGTTGAAGGTACACAACCTATATAGAAGGTATCATCAGGCAAAATGAGTAGTTTAATGATTTTGTGCACATGACATGTATACTTTAGCATATGTTGCATGTTTGATCGGCATGTAAACATGTATGTACACACATGCAGGTATTCTGTAAGTATATTCTTCTTTGTGAATCACTTTCCACTCTGTACACATTATTGTATACATTAAGATACGTCAGTAACACAACACTCATGTTGTTTAAATGTTTGGAGAGAAGACCCTCCCAGGAAAAGTTCGTAGGGGTGGTCAACCTAAGCACTGAAAGAGGAATCGAAGTCCTGTAGCACATTTGAAATCAACTCTTACAGAGGCTGTAAGGAAACATGAGAGAAGCTCTGCTGGTGAGAAACTGCTGGGCACTGGATTCCGCCCCTCCCCCCCACCCCGCTCTAAATAAGACATAGAATAGGCTTTTAACTGCCATTTCTCCATAATAGCTACTTAACCCTGTTCACTAACATCAAGGAAAAAAAGAAAATTCGAAGCAAAATCCCTATTCAGAGTAAAAAATATAAATTAAACCAAAGTGCGCAACGCACACTCTTTTCTTTCCTTCCTATTTTGTTTGGTGTTTTCTAGCTCTGCTTTTTTGGACAGCTGAATGGGGGCTGGGAAAGTGTTTACAATATTTTCACATGATTGAGATGGCAGAGTTCTTGCACTCCATGAAAGGCCTTCTGTTTTCAGATGGCATTGAAAGTTTACCGTCTTTCCAGACAAAAGGAAGAGAGCCCGTTGCCAGCAGATGAGTAATGGGCATGGCCTCCGCACAATACCTCCTATCCAGTCCTAAATCTACATGGTGTTCTTAGGCTTCCCAGCTTCTCCAAAGCAACCTTTGTTTCCGCTCTGGGAGACCAAAACTGCTCGTTGGGCAAGTGGGGATGCAGCCAAGAGGGGAAGGCTTGATGACAACAGTTGCTCAGTGCTCACTGCCCAGTATCTGCCTTCTTACTATGCTACTATAATAGTTGGAAACCCATCAACAATTGGGCATCTTCTATACAAATATGTTGCAGACCATCTGTATAGTTTTCAGTTCCAGAAGATTCCAGGAACTCACTAAGTTTTAATACTTTTTTTTTTTCTTTTTTTTCGTTAATCTGATGGGCTGCCGTGAGATAATGATTAAAGCAAAAGCCTGCCATAATTACTTCGGAGCTAAAACTGCACAGAAGTTGTCAGTTCCTTTATTTGTTTTCTTACAAGCAACTTGAAGCAGGCATTTTCCACTACTAATATTTTTTAGGTTCTATTGTCAGGAAAAAAAAATATTTTGTTGAAAATCATTGCTAATATATTCTGTCAAAATATTAAAATAGACAATTCTAAAGTTTTTCCAGAGAATTTGTGCACTTGTTGGCGTTATAGAGAACAGTAGGTAACTTTTTTCCTTGTTTCTCTTATAAAGTTTCCTGGTTTTCCTTATAAAGTTTTTCTGTTTGGAATTTGTTTATATGCGTATATGTAAATGTAGACTACATATGTGTGGGGCTGGTGTGTGTGAGCGTGAGCATGTCTTTCTGTCAACCTGTCTAAAAGAACTTGCATTTCACTTTCATGTACTTTAGAGCCCACTAAGAAAAGCTTTCTAAGAATTAAATAGGCGTTCATTAACTACACTTAATTTTGACTGTGTGCTCAGCTGAGAATTATCAGTATTAAGTTCTTATTCTTTTAGGCTAATTTGATATTGCACAGACACTGATTTATTGTCGTCAGGAAAATATAAGCAGAGATGTAAGAGATGCTGGATTTCTTAAGGCTTGGTTGTAGCTGGTATTAGCAATTTACTGATTAACCTGTAGTAACCTGTAGTGCTGACAGTCCTGGATACACAAGCAATGCATTAAGGTTATTAGCAAAACTATTTTCTAAATTACCTGAGTAGAGCTCTCAAGCTAACTAATTCTATTCTTTTTTTTTTTTGAGGGGTTAACTGTTTAAAACAGCATTAAAATAACCTGGCTTCATTTCCTCTGCTGAAAGTGCAAATCAGCTGAAACTTGGACTTTTTGCTGAAAGGGAGGAAAAAAAAAAAGAGGTAGTTTTTCTTTTAAAGAGCATGACTGTACACATTCTGCTTTGGTGCCTTTAAAGGGGACTTCCCTATTTTAAATGCCCTCCAGCACAGAAATACCAACACCTCTTAATTGTTTAATATATTACAGCCTAAAACATTTACAGAAGTTCTTTCCAAGTATTTCACTGTTCCAGGTGCTTGGTCCTGCACCTCCTAAAATAATAGTCTATTTCCCCTCAGTTTCCATGTGCTTGGTGCCACAATGAGACATATGCTCTGTATCAAGGGAAGAGGAAGTGAGGGAAGTGGGACTGCCTGACATGGGTGCTTGCCCTTGCGGCATACACAGATTTCTCTGTCTTGTTTCACACAGCTTGTAAAGAATGAGAAAATAACGTGGTTTGTACTTGGACTGTAAGATCCAAGGCAAAAAATAGCATATTATTAAGCATTTGAATGTCACTCTGCACAAAGACCCCCTACCACTGCACCCTCTAAGCAGCATCACAAAAAGAATAATTCTAATAATCACCAGTGCTGAACCTACCACCAGTCCATGATGCAGCCGTCTTAAACCCATGCTCCAAACTAATATTCATTGTTGCGTGGAGCTGGCGTGAAGCTGAAGTCTGATGTCTGTCACATACAACTGTGCTTCAGGCTGAGGAAAAAAGCTATTCTGAAAAAAAACATGACACCCTATTTTGATTCAGTGGGGGCAAAGTAAGATACAACAATTTGCTTGGCCTATGCTTCACTAATCTATTTTTCAACTTGTTTAGTCAAAACATACAGAGACTTTTCCCCACTCGAGAAATAAATCCCTTAAAATAGAGCACTTAGGGCTCTCTAGGCTTCTGTGAGATTCTACCCTGACATAACAGGATCTGAGCTACTCTGTCAATCTTATTGTCACATTGTACCTCTGCTAAGAGTCTTGGATGACACCCGCTTGCAACTTCTGCATTTAGATATCCACCCACATGCCACGAGCATAGGTAACCTGAACGTGTTGTGATTCATTGCATGGACACTAAGTGAAACTGAGGTCAAAGGGACTTTTTCTGGAAATACCTGTTCAAAAATTCTCCCTTCTCTTTCCTGTCCTGAAGATCCTCTCTACTGTGCAAATGCAGGTGAACGTAGATTATTTAAAGAGTTGGGGTTTCAAGATCTTCTCCCTGTAATGGAACAGCAGCTGGGCAGAGTTTCCAGTAAGGAGCTGGAGTGAGGGTGGCTCTGGCCGGCTCGAAGGAGCAGATAATGCAAAGTTAAACAATTCTGTGAGAGTGGAGGACTGAATCTTTCCGTGGCTGCAGCTTCAATCGTGCACTTCCCAGCTAAATTGCCTGGCGTCCCTTTGAACCCACGTCTCCCATGTGACAGAGCAGTGATCTGGCTGCTGAGCCACTAGACTAATATTGTTCTTTTAATCTCACAAAAATGTGTTATAAAAGAGTTTGATTCACATGAGAAATTAAGTATAAGATCTGTCCTCATAAAGACATTATACCATGAATGCTCTCTTTCTGCTGGCTGCAAGAATAGGTGGCTCAAGGGTGAAAGGGTAGCATTTACATTTAAATACACCTATTGGAATCACACAAACAGAAGGCTAAAACTACTGCACCCTCTCTGAATGCTTTTAGTTTGCTGCTTTTTTTTTTTTTTACACACCAGCATCATTCTTTTTATGTTTTTTGTCATAATCAAAAATGGGAAACGAGATCCTTAAGACCCCATAAAATAAAACAAAGAAGGTCTTTGTGCCAACAGGATAAGTGGATGAACAATTTCAAACTAATTATTTTACTTTTCGTGTGGATGTCCTGCTCAGGAGGTGAAATCCAGATAGAAACTAATGCTTTTCCTGCTTTTACACTAACTGGTAGTGCTGCCTGGGTGTGATGCTGTTTACATTTCCCAGATAAAGTGAAATGCACCTTTTTTTTGGTGTCTGCCAAACCCAGATATGCTCTGTGATAAAACAGAAAGCCAGAAAGCTCCTTACCACCTGGAGAAAACAGAAACTGCAAGATGGTGGAAAGAACACTTGGTGCAAGGGCAGCCTGGCAGCCAGGGTGGCACCTCGGTGAAACCACTGAAATGCACCCGCTTGACCCAGACCAGGGCCCCTTCCCTTTCCCCTTCCCCTTCCCCTTTCCCTTCCCCTCCTCGGTGAAACCACTGAAATGCACCCGCTTGACCCAGACCAGGGCCCCTTCCCTTTCCCCTTCCCCTTTCCCTTCCCCTCCCTTAGCACTGTGCAGTGACAGAGGCTTACAGGCTGAAGTTGCAAAAACTCACGTGTTTTTTGATGGCTCTTTTATTATGATTTTCCACCACTCAAAAAAGGGCCAAAACCAAACAGCATAAATAAATGCCTTAAAATTGCAATGTAGCTGGAAACCAGAACCTGCAGTATGAAGTATTTTTGCACACTCTCCTCAATTTGTATTAAATTACAACATAATATATAGCTAATAACACTAATCACTAAATATGTTCCAGATGCATCTCAATAGTGAGGAACTTAAAATCCAGATCTGGATATGGCAGTTTCTTAACATCTAGCTAATATTTCTTCCTTTGAATATGTATGTAAAACTGTTATCTTAATATATGAGCTTGGATAGTAGTGAATCCCAAGGTATTTTTTACAAACTAAATGAAATGATATGTACTTTAGAATCTCTTCTAAGTGGAATGAAATTATCAGATCTTCAAAATGCATGCAAAGAAAGAAGCAGCAAGGGTCCATATCTGCATGTTCAGTAGCCCTCTATGGGTTATTTCTTAAGAGTACATCTAATTGTATTTTGTTTGGGTTTTTAAATACTTTTGGCCTTTACAAGATTGTGTGGCTGTATAAGACAAAACAGGGTGTCCCTTGGTCTTCCTAATATACCTTCCTAGCTTTTATGTCATGAGGAATGCTAAATAATTCTTTCCTGTATACTTTCTTTTTTTATATATATAATTTAATGTCAACTACTCATCAGTTATCTTTTTTCCAAACCAAGGAATCCTCTGTGACATAAACTCTTCACTTAGAGAAGCTTTTCTACACTTCAGATAGTTCTTGTTGCACTCCATTGTAGCTCCCTTTTCTGCTATGTCCTCGTGGTGGTGAGGGGATCAGAGGTGTGCCCAGTGTTCAGCCATGAATGTGTAAATGGCAGAATGAGGTCCTCTGTGTTGTTCTCCCTTCCCTTCAAAAGCACTCCTGATGTCCCATGTGCTGCCTGACTGCTACTGAACATTATCATGACATTTTCAAGGGATTTAAAGGTCCATTATAAAGAGGCCCATGGCCCAAAATTTTCCTGGCCCATGATATACAGGGCAACATTACCTGAGTTCAAAGAATTTAATGTCTTCTGTAGAGAAGTTTAGACAGCCTGAATTGCATATCTATGTGTTGTGATCCTACAGTACAATGAAGGAGCCTCAGTGCTGCTGAGGCAGATGTCCCTCCCAGCAAGCCAACAGTTAATGTTATGCACCTTAGTCCACCGAGAATGCAGATAAACATATCTTCTGAATAATAAAACAACAAGTAAAGCCCGTTTTTAAAAAGTAGAGAGGGTGGTGCATGTTGTGAGGTTTTGATACCTGGCCTCAGTTTCCTGTTTTCAGTAATAGTGTAACATAAAATAGAAAGTTATCCCAGGAACAAAGACCAGAATCTTATAACTATCTACTACCACTAGCTGACAGATCATCATCTCCCTGGTGGATACTTAACTGTTTCAGGGAAAAAGTGGGAAACTTCCGGGTCAAATACAGAAGATTGTAATTGCTTTTGGGTTCTCGTATCATCAGACTGTATGGGCAGAAGATGGTCTAAGTTGCTGTTTGAGGTTAGAATCAGACATCTCCGTTCCAATTCAGGCAATGTTATTGGATATGGGCCAAGAAGTTTATGTTAAAAGTTAAGTATCATTAAGTTATATCGGGTATAGCTCAGCTACAATCAAATACTAATTTCCTAGCTTGAGGCTCTCATTTCACACTCTGAATGAATAAAATATAGCCTGACCAAACAGAGGTTGTGTGACAAGTGTGTGCTCTACTTAGAGGTTAACAACCTGATTTCTCTCTCACACCAGTTTTACGGTCATTTAGCTCCATTGACTTTGGTGGAATGAGTCCTGATTTACAGCAGAGCTTCAGAGCGGGTTTAAAGCTGCATTATACAATAGCAGTGCTGGTGCCAGGTCTTTGGGATTAAGGAGTGTTTGCTTTATGCATGCCACAGTACTATCACTTCTGAGTCCCTAAAGAAAATGTTTATTAATTTTTGATGCACAGAGAAGACATTTTCAAGAAATCATGTAGATCTATAATTTGTTGCCTTTCTTTTATGATTCAATGTCAGTTATGGGTTTGGTTTTTTTCAGTGATTTGTCATTTACCAAGGTAATCCAGCAGTTTCAAATCAAATATATAGGTTAGAGGTTTACAGAGTCCAGATTTATGTGTATTTTTGATTGCAACAAACACCCTCGACTTGAAATTAAATATCAAAAATGCTGTCAAATTTAAAAACGAAAACCTAACAACATAAAAGATAGAATTAGTTATTTTAGAAACAACTTGGAAATTAGTTGACCTCCTGTCACCTCTCCCATGTGTGATTTTAAGCTTGCACATAAGAGGCTACTAGTTCTTCAGAGTTTGACGTGCACCACCATAGGAGGTCTTCTGTGTACTAACTTCCTAGCAGATAGGGGAAGACATCTGAGTGAATGCATCTGAGCAAAATGTACCCAGCTTGACTCACGTTGATGCAAAATATTTTTACTGTGGGAAAGCTAAGCAAACTAAACATGATAAACTTGCAATCTGTTTCACTGCTAGGTGGATACAGCTATGCCTGCTGGATCCCTCCTTTACGAACTTAGCTCATGTACGCTGAGGATGTGGAAAAGCACATGTGCTTTTGATGTCTCTCTGGTGTATCCCTTAAATTGCTAGAGTTCACCTTTCACAGTTCCTTAGCAGCTGGTCTGTCACTGGGCAGCTGTAGAAGGATCTTATCTTCTTTGTGAGCCAGCTCTTATCTACTTATCCAGTGCAATGGCTATGTTCTTTGGAGAAGAGGTCAGCTAGCTTTCTCCCTTCTCTTTCCCCATAAAATGGTCTGAAGTGGGTCAGAAGCATCAGAGGTGCAATGCAGTGGTGAAAAAGATTTGTTTCCTGAGAGATGTCATTGTTAGTCAGTTCCTAGCAGCAGAGACTAAACTAATGATCTTTCCAGAACGTGTAGGACAGCTAAGCCTAACACTCATTTTCATGTTGTAAAGATTTGGTGTTGTGTTATGTATATTTCTACTAGGGAAAATGTTTTGCAACATCATATTAAGGATAATAATTAAAAAAACCCTATACCATCTTGTCTCCCCAAAAAACAACCTCCACTATGATTATTTAGCCAGTAGATCTTGGACCTTTATAGATGTCAGGGTTAGTGCAAGACAGACCTTGTTGAAGGAACCTGATGGCTGTGGTGTCACTGCTCTACTTCTTTTCCTTCCCCTCCCCCTCCTAAAAAAAAATAATCCTAATTCTAGGGAGTTTTTTCTTATGTGTCTGGCTTGCTGGGAGAGAGCCACATAACTGTGGTCTGTTTGCTCAACATTAGCTGTGCTGCCCGCCTGTGAAAGCAAGCATGGAGGGTAGATTCTTCCTGACTTTTGTGGGATCTGGAGCGGATCCATGAGGAATGCTACTGTTTTCAGCACTTCCCTTGCTCTGCCTAAGACCAGGCACACTGAGATATGAATGTTGTTGCAGCTGCCACATACGACACATAAGCCACATGTTGATGATTATTGCTTTAAATGAGAATGTCTTTGTTTAAAGTGTTGTTTTCTGCCATCTAGAACCTACCGGTTTTGGTGCAATACTTCAAAGTAATTTATATTTTTGCTGTTGTTAGCTGCGTACCTGGAATTTACATAATATTACATTTTGTATTTATAAAAAAGACTATGCAGATACATATTTATTTATTGAGTAGACAGCTTTACAGTAATAGAGGATTAGCCCCTAATTAATGGAAACAAATTGGCCTATTCATTCTTCAATTGTTTGTATCATTTTATGTTGTCGTTTGTGTATTACTTCTAGGTCTGCTGCAGTCCACTCCCCAAACAATGCATTTCTTTAAAATATAATTAACTCTGTTGAGTTTATGAGAGCTGCATGGCCAAATCATGTTACTCCTGTCACCCTGCCGAATGCCATGTCACATGGCCAGTGGTTGGACTGAGCACTGATTTCTGGCTTTGGCAAGGCTGGAAAGGAAAGGAAGACCTGGACACACTGACTACATCTAAACTATTAAACAAAATTAGTCAGAGACTTTTCCTGGAGGCCAACTGGCAGGAAGGAGCTTGCATTCACGGAGCTAAAACTCTCTTACCCTCCAAATAGTAGTGGACACATCCAAAATACCTACTGGAGATGGTTTGTGACCCAGGTTAACACCCAAGCTGTGCTTTGGCATTGTCTAGAAGAACACACCAGGCTTGGGCTAAGACTATGCCAGGGACCAAATTTGTAGCATGGACGGTTTCAGGCCCGTGCCTTGTTGGTCCTGTTTAGTTTATTTAGTGTCAGAGCGAAACCTCAGTAACACTGCCAGGAGGCAAAGGAAAACCCCTGTTGGCCTCAGTGACCAGAAGCCACTGAGAAGCATAATAATTAGTTTGTTCACCTCCGTCACATTTGCATTCTTTTTTCTCTCATTCTGTTTTTTACCAAATGAGTACTGAAATGAGCATTTTTAAAATCTCATAGATTTTAAACAAATTGGGTTGTCACCTGCTCAAAATTTGTTAGTTTTGAACTACCGAGAGGTTTATTGCACAAGCTGAGGTTCTGGAAAAGCCAGCTACTTCTCTCTTCTGTGATGGAAGATCAACTATGGCTTTGAGCAAGTATCTAAGATATTCTAGGACTCAGCACCCCATTTGGATAAAAGGGTAAAAAGCTGTGAGGTGGTGAGATACAAACGCACCAGGTGCTCTCAAGGTCACTCAAGCATGCTAAACTGATGTGGACATAAACCTCCCTTTGATTTCTGTGTCAACTTGTTCACCTGTCTGGGAAGAGAATCCATTTTAAACCCTGCAAAAAAAGACACGAGTGTGTCCACCCCTATATCAGGATGTTGCCACAATCAGAGCACTGGGGTGGGTTAGGATATGCCTGAAGTGTCCTGCAGGGATTGCTGAGACAGTTTGGGGAAGTGGTGCTCTGTGTTTCTAGGGCTAACTGCACATCTGGTACCCCATTTAACCCATGTAACACTGTCCTTCACAGTACTATGTTAGACTTCTGCCTGCAGCAATAGAAATAAAAATTGGGCAATTCATGCTGTAAGATTTTTCTCTGTTCTAAAGATAAATGGCAGTGAAGGCCAGGTAGGTTTAAAAAGCTCATAATACAAAATGATTATATTAGGCCATGCTGTATCGCTGAGATTACAGAAAATGACCTACATGTATTGAATTAAACCATGATTTTTGAATGATCTCAGTAGCAGCAGCAGCAGAATTGGGACATTTTAATCATTGTGTTATCAGTTCGGTAGGTAACCACTATACTGAACTGCTGCTCAAAATGAAAAACTGTATTGTTTTATCCAGAAGGTTTCTGGTTTCTAGCACTAGTCTTTACTTTTCTTAGAGCTCAGGCATATGATTGAATTACTGAAGCTGACAAGTACTGATTTCAACGACATTTAAGCTAATGCATTTTTTGCCTCAGGTTTGCTATGGGCTAAGAGTGTGCTGTTAATTAATGCAGTCATTTGATGTGCAGCACCTTGCTGAACTATGAGAACTTGATTGTGTGCTTTTGCTCAATGTTCCTTTTAGGTTAAAAGGCCTCTTTGTTTCTTAATTGACCTATTCATGGATCAGTCTCGTAAAAGAGGCTATGGAGCCCGTCGTGCACATGGTCATACCTGGCCTGGGCTGTGCAAATCTTATTTAATGAAAATGCTATGAAGACAAAAATAGAATTGTTGCCCAGAATGATATACACAGAAATAGATCATATTTTTTCTGGCCTGGACTTTGAAAAGCAGGAAGTATGTCAAAGCAGAGGAGGAACATTTGACTATCTTTGACTCCCTTTCCCTTCCCTTTCATGTTGCCCCTCAAGCCTGAAGAACTCTCGCCTGGATGCTTGCAGATGGCGGTGGCTCTGCTCAGACCAAGTGAGACCACTGCATCAGTAGAGGTTTGCAAGGCCACGGTGTGTTTATTTTTGCAGTCTGATCTGGAGAGAAGCCATGGAGGGCTTGCATCCCCACCACTGATAACGGTGGTGTTGAAAGTGCTCAGTGCATTCCAAGGCAAAGCCTTGAAGGCTGTAGTCTGGAGAGCTGCTAATGCTCCTCTGCAAGTACATGCAGATTCCTTTGGTCTTCACTGGTGAAAAGCCTGGCTCTCCATTAAAAAAAAAAAAAAAAAGCGAAATCAAAGCAAAAAAACCCAACACACAAATCACCCAACACAATAGTTGTAGTGGCCCAACTAATTGATAAAACCCTCAGTCTCAGTTTGGGGATCCTCTGGAATTAGAGAAGAGGTTTGAAGCTTGACCCAGTGAGGATTAACTCCACGGTCTATTCATGGGCAGAAGGGTGCAGGCCCTGCCCATGTGCAAGTGGCCTATGGTGTGCGAGGGCATAGCCCAGTAGCCCACGGTGGTCTGCCCTGCCTGCTGGGCAGAGGGTGTCACCACAGACTTGATCTTTATTCACACTGCATAGGCTCTGAGCTGTGCTATGCAGCCATCACCCCAGACTTCATCTCAGGATCTTTTTGAGCCGGTTTAGCTTTTTTAAAGCTGAATCCTTTCAGTTTGTATTCTCTCCCTAACAATTATCTCACTTTGTTTTCTCCTCGCTACTTCCACAGCTGAACGTGCTTTGCCAAACTCCCCACTCCACCATCTATCCACCCCATATGTTTATATTTTGCTATTGCTGAGGCACGTTGTGCTGACCTGCCTGGACAGAGCTCCTTTATCACAGAGATAAACATGATGTCCCCCTCACATAGAGTTTCTATCATGTATGACCTTTCATCTTGAACTGCCATGACCTTTTTTTTTTTTATTAATGCTGTACTGTGCCGCTTGCAGAAGCCAGGAAAGAAAATCTTTTGTTTCTAGATAGAATACTGCTAAAGGACATGATACGGTCTTGTTTTTAATCCAGCTAATTAAAATCTGCATGTGCAGTGTAACTGAGAACGCAGCCTTCGCCCACCACTTTCCCACAGGCAGGGAATAAAGGCCTTTAGTGCAGCAGCAGTGAGCCACCCTTGGATAACAGAGAACAGAGCCCACAATTCATCCCAGCTTTCCTTATCATATCCGCGGAGGGCTTTCCCTTCCCTCCCCCTTTCTCTCCATGGAATCACTTACTGTAGCTATGCGCCACTATACATCACTTCAGAATGTAATCAAGTTAAAAATATGTTGGCTCTCATTTATCTGTGCTCCAGCGTGCTCTGATTATAATTTATATCCAGTAAGAAAAAGAAGAAAGAGAAAGAAAAGAAGAAAGAGAAAGGGAAAGTAAAAAGAGGAAGAAAAAGAAAGAAAAAGTGTCTATTTCTAATCAAATGTCAAACCTATTTATGTTAAAACTGTTCTGCCAAGAACTAACTGAATAACACAGTTTAGCAGTTCACAGTTTCGTATGTTCATTATGTAGGCTTTTTTGGATTTGCTGGATGGTTGTGGTTATTACTAAGGCTGCCTTTTGTGTGTGTGTGTGTTGGGGAGAGGGTGCCATGGAATTTTTTTTGTGAAACATTTCCTTGGTTAGTTTTTCACTTGTTGCTTTTTGTTGGGTAACTGAAGTGGGGGAGGGAGGAGAAGAAGGAGGGCAGCCGGGTGGGAAGAAGCAGTCAGGGCAGAATGGGAAGCACTAAAATTGAGCCTCCACCTGTTTTCTCTTTCTTCAGTCATGTTTTATATGATGATGACGAGGTCAACAGGGAGCATAAAAATATGCCAGGAGATTCAAAACTTGGAAGGAGCCTGTACAACATGAGTAGAAAATACATTTCAGTGCATGTAAAGAAGTTCTCCCCCCCGGTTCCCTCAGTAAAGCACACAAACAGGCTTTCTGTGGGCATTCCCTGGTAACCCACACAAAGAGCTGTTCAAACAGCTGTGCCTTCAGCTAAACACCATCCATGAGCTGCTGCGGAAAATGCCGATTTTCGTGCATTAACTTCCCTAACTCAAGTTCAGCAAAATAAACTAACTGTTTTTAAAGGAAGAGATTTTGTATCCTGAATAAATATGCAACATGTCAGGAAGTGATTTACTTTATTCGTCTATAATGAATTATTCATG
This sequence comes from Nycticryphes semicollaris, assembly GCA_013400055.1. Taxonomy (NCBI): domain Eukaryota; kingdom Metazoa; phylum Chordata; class Aves; order Charadriiformes; family Rostratulidae; genus Nycticryphes; species Nycticryphes semicollaris. The sequence continues at coordinate 792,140 of VXBJ01007097.1, read as the reverse complement.
TATAGGTTGTACTCAGAGAATGATTAGAGAGATATGAAAAGCGGTGTTTTGCAATCTAATAAAGCTTATTAGGTGACACCAGTCTAACTAAAGCATCTAATACCACATTTTTTAAATACCTAAGTATTTTAGAAACAGAGAGCAGAATGATTAGAATACATCAGAAGTACTGTGCTGCCTGTATATTAAAAGATGCTATGTTGATCAAGTACAATAGTTCTTTTCATGACAAATTGGTTATCTTATGCTGACCTCTATAAGTAAGAATAAAAAGAACTGTGCATTTTTCTGCTTTCAGTACCTATGGAGGATAACATTCAATAAGAAATAGCTATTAGTACTTATATAACTCTGATATGTTATATTTATATAACAAAACATGAAATTACAGCAATCATATATTTTTATGTAATCTGGAATTAGTGTCTAATCAGTGAGTGATAGACATGAAGACATTATCTATATTTTACCAATTTAAGATTTTCTTTTTTTTTCATATTTTGAGGAATATATTCAATAATTACTCTTTGATAGTGACTTTTCCTTTGATACAGTAAAAAGCTTAATATCAAGTCACATATTTTTCATAAAATTTGTGTTTGCTGATTGCCTAAGTAATATAAGATTGATGAAGCCTTGCATATTACTTTTAAGTGTGCTAATCCTAATAAATATGACATTTTTATTGTTGCTTAGCAGCCTTCCTTTAGCATTAAAATTAATTTGTATTTTGGGGACACACATCATTCTCATGGGCAGATATGATGTTAAATAATGTCCTGTAATTCTGTGTAACTAATAATATAATTTAGGGTGGTGATTATTGTTTGTGTCATTAATAACTGTTGTTGCAGAACCCTTCCTATGCAGAGGGCACATAACAAATCGACCACATTGCTATGTTAGTCACACATAACAGGCAGCATGGTGTAAATTCCCTCTCAAAGTTACTGAAGGATGCTGAACATCAGGGCACACTAAAGGTCAGGCTTGATAATGGGGCATAAGTCTTAGTTCCCCACAGCGAACTTTTAATGTATTGGGAATCAGGGTGCCTTTACTATGTCCCTAAACTACTTTATGCACTCAAAATTGCTTCCACAAAATTTAGCTTATAACTGGACCCAAAAGCGTTTAGGAAGTTGTTCTCTATACACTTAATGAAAAGGGGATCGAAATGACATTCTTTAGTCTCACATGTGGGAGCTGAACCTGCACTTCAGATGTTTTGGTTCATCTGTGTCATCAACAACCATTTACAGGGATTCTTCATTGGTGATGCCATGGAAAATATGACTGTGACAAGAGCCACCTGTGACTTCAGGTTTTTTGTATCAAATAATTTTCCAAGTTTTACATTTCCACTTCAAAAGGTTATTTCAGTTTTCAAATTTTCATAGTTAGTACCTCTACTTTTTATGTCACTATTAATCTTCTACACAGAAAATGTATACTGATCTGCCAGAAGTAAGAGCAAATTCTCATTAGATGAAAGTTAAGAAAATTCAAGAGGCTGACATGTCGAAGATTCCAGTTATTTAAAATGTTCAGCTATGGCTGCAGAAAGATCCCCTTAAAAATGACCATTCTTTTTTCCTATACTAACCTCATATCAAAGCAAGTTCTTAAATCAGTGCCAAAAGAAGTGAAAAGAATAATTGTGATTAAATTTCTTTTGACGCTGCAAATTCCTCTCACAATCCAATTCTCAGATTTCACTGCATCCCTTCCAAACAAAAGCCGTCTAGCCCAATTGTGCAAGAATGTTTTATAAGGCTATGAAACGAAGGGTCGGTTAATTACGCCCTTTCTACAAGCGATGAAGACCATGTCAGTAATGCTTCATCCAAACTGATGATTCAGGGGGACAGTAGGAGGCAGCTGCTGAATTGCAAACAGAAACATGAGTCACCCTCTCTCTGACTTGTAAACAAAACAAAACAAAACAAAACAAAACATAGCAAAACAAAAATACGATTAGAATTTACTTTCCCTACCCTCAGAGTGGAAGAAGATTGTGGCAGCTCATCTCACAAAATAACTAGGTAAGTTACTGGTGGTAAATGGTAAATGTTGTAGCCACGTAAATCTGGAAACAGGAGAGTAATCCTGACCAATAATCATGGCAAAATAATTCACTATTCATTCCACGTTTATGAACTGTTTGTATATTGAAGTTTGATTAATTTCTCTCAGACCAACAAGGACTATGTGTATGCAAGGCCCAACACTTCTGCCTTGCTCCCTGTGACCACAGGAAGATCGGGATAGTCTTCATGTTTGCACCAGGTCAGGTAGGACATTGGTAGCCACTGTCCTTCTGCTGCTACTGCAACACTTTTTGAGTTTCAGATAGATGACATGTGGTAGATAACGTCCGTGACAGCTTTAACTTATAAGGAAAAATGGAACATCTCTGAAAGTTTCACCCAAAAATTTAATCAACCTCAGATCTGGCATAATTTTATTTTTCGGAGATAAACATGTGAGTGCTTAGAAGGAAATATTCCTGAAGACATGAAGTTGTTAGAGTTTACCTCTGATGACTTCTTTGGGAAATGCACTGAAACAACCCACAGGTACAAGGCACACGTGGAGCCTACAAGCACTTTACCAGATGGAAAAGCCCAGTGACAGGTCAGGAGGAGATGAAACAAAAAAGACTGAGTTCAACAAAGCACACACACGCACTTTCTGAATGAAGTCAACTGAAAGGTCAAGAGAATAATCTGAGTGATAAGCAATGCAATGGGGCAACACTAAAAGTAATTTTCAGCTGGGCTTCCAATCAGCTTCTTGTTTGAGAAAACATAATTTCAACCTTATTTTTTGCACCTGCAAGTTCATACCTGGATTAGCCGAATAATTAACATGTGCCCTGTTGCTTCACTCTCCTTCCTGCTGGGGTTGCCTGTGCTGATGCCTGGGCTTGGTGCTTAGGGCTTGGGCTCAGGATGCTGTGGGCTGTTCTTATCTGTTATGACATTGATGTTCCTATTTTCTTGGTTTTGCTTCCAGAGATCTATCAACAAACATCTTAATCTTTTTTTTTTTTATTTTTAACACCATCTGCCATTTTTTCTTCTGTAAATTGATACTTGTCATGTCTTGAGGCTCAGTAACTGTCCTTTATGTAAACCTGTGAATTCTGTTCAAAATTCTTTAAGCTGTTTAATCATTTTGTTTGAATTAACTACTTTCTTTTAATTTCTGGTTACAGTATTTTCCTCATCTTCTATCTCAGATGCTTTGCTTCAGATAGTAGGATTTTTAATTTTTTATTCTCTCTTGTGCTCCTAATTGCTCAAAATTTCCTGATGCTGCTTATCACAGCCTTTGCCTTAGACATCCTTTTTCAGAGACTCAGTTTCTCATGCCATGTGTTCTCAGTGATTGCTATCCTAAAAGATGGAATTTCTGCCTCTTCCATTTTAATGTGGTAAGTAGCCTAACAAAAATTAGGGGGCACTTGTGTCACTTGTGAGTTTAGGATTCAATTTCTTTCTTCTTTTACCAACAGCCAAGAACATCATTGGTTTCTGTAGTGAAGATGAAAAGCATGAGCCACCCAAGTTAAACTGAGGATCTGAATTTAGGAGGCAAATGTAAACTTTCTTAATGTGATGAAACCTAATATGCTCCTGTGAAGCGTGTTTTTAAAAATGAAAAGTGCTAATTAATCATGCTTTGAACTTAGTATATGAATTGACTTTTCAACTCTGACCTTGACTTACTTAGCTGGCAAAATGCTATTAATTAAAATACTTAAAAAATTTTTTTTAGAAATTCTTGATGCGTTACCTTGATGAAGATCATAAGATAAATTTAAGCAGTTGTGAAACCCTTCCATTTCTGAGCATTTACTCCTGGAATCTGTCCTGCTGAAGTCCCTGGGAGCAAAGGAGTAAACCATCTGCCCTGTGAGCTGGGAGAGTTGCTGCTCTCATTCTTCCCATAGCTCTGTCTTGCCTGGTATCCTGCTTTGCCTCTGTCAGGTTCTTTATGAAAATAAATTATCCTTTGTCAGTAGGTAGATTTAAATAATTCTTAGCAGATTAGTGAAATGCAGGTTTTCTCTGCAGAAATCCTGCTGATTAGACTCTGTGGCATACTGAACATCCAGCTGTTTTATTATTTTGCTTTTAATGATCATTTCAAAGTGATGCCCTGAATAACCAGTAGAGTTTCTTCTAAATAAAGGTACAGTGCTTGCTACCTCCAGTCTCCTGAAACAGTGGTTATTTTCATGCAGACTAAAATTTTAGTTTCTTTACAACTTGCATGCCTTGCGGGTCTGGTAAATTTTTTTGTTTTGTATATTGGCAATTTAAAAACTTGGACAGCTTCTCCTCTTTAAAAAAAAAAAAAACAAAACAAAAAAAAACCCGAAAAAAGCAACAAGAAGGTTTGAGTTTAGAAATTCCCTGATATTCTGAGCAAAGAAATCCAATGCAGGAAAATAATTTATCTCTCCAATAAAATGCCTCAGCTCTTCTAATTGTTTTCTTTAGGCCTTTCTCATCTAATGCGATCACAGACTGTTGTGTGAGCCTTTTACTTCTGATGGACTTACTGATTTTTACTTTTTTTCCACTAGCTCTCAGCTTCTGATAAACCCGCCAATTCATGCCCCAGCTTCCTGTTTCTGATATGCAGAACACATGTCAGAACAACTGGCCTAACTAGAGATGAAAAATAGCGAGAGAAACTTTAAAATGTAAGAAAGGAGAAGTACAAACACCTATTTGGTATGAGCTTTAGGATGTTAAAAATGAGATTCTAGAGATTCAGTTGTCATGTAAATGAATTTGAAATTTTTTTTGTTGTTAATATAAAATTCTTTGGGTCGTAAAAGATTCAATGAATGCGTGGCTGTTTCTCATTAGTGGTGGCTGTCACTAAAATGAATATGTTGCTGAGTGTTCAGTTTCTGGGAAACGTGGTTGAAACATGAGCAGCTCTCTCAATGCAGAGCTCAGAGTCAGATGTTTTCAGAGGGGATGTTCCCCATTAAGTAATGACAGAGAACCATACGGAACACATTACAAATCGAAATGCTGATTGATGAAGTGCCTGTGGTCAGCTTTCTACAGAAATGAGAATTTTGAACGTATTATCACATCAGCATGGAACTGATCTCACGTACAGTCACATTCTGTTTTCATTTCTTTTTTGCTTCACAGTCTCACACGTGCTGCTCCAAATCACGTTTATAGTGAGCAGAACCTCAGACTGAAGGAAATAAAGCATCAGGTTTGAGCTCTGATGTTTCATTGATTTAACCCAGTTCACAGAAGCCCAATAAGTCTGAGTTTGTTCACACAGCTGGTAAGCTATTAACTTTTTCTCCCCATAGCAACTTCTCTCCTCCTTCCCAAGAGCTGGAAGAGGTGTCTTGGAGAGTGCTGAGTGTGCTGGTGTTGGGGAGGGAGAAGTGGGATCACCTGATAAGGCAAGGTGGGTCCTGTGCAAGTTTGAATTTATCAGACTAAAAGCTCCATTTTGGCTTCCCAAATGCAGATGCTTTTTCCTTTTCCTACTTAACTCATTTGGGGGATTCAGTAAAGAAAATTAACTGGTTCATGCTGACTTCAGTGCAAGATTGCTTGATTTGTTTGCATTCAAGTGACTTAGTACTCTGGCTTCATGTCCAGGTTTGTTTCAGATACGGTGACCTCTTCTCTTTTACACAGAAAGCCAACAGGGCAGGTTGTACACAGATTGCAAGTGAATGCAAGTCTGAGTCACAGCACATTTAAAGAAAAATGTATAGTCAAATGGTAAATTTAGAAACTTAGGTCAAAGTATCTATCTCCTTTTTTTTTTTTTTCCCCAAAACAATTCTTAAATGGTACTTCAATGAAAGCCTGGGCAGGAATATACTTAGACACATACTTAGCACGGTGTTATGAACACTTGAGTATTTCTGTTTCTGAGATCCCAGCATGAGATTATTACAGTGCTAAGGCACGTCAGGTTTGAGAGCCAAGTCTTGCTTATGCCTTTGCTAATGGAAACTCACTTGAGTGAACAGAGTTGCTAGGTTTACGTTAGCACAGCTGAGGCCACAAGTTGGCTCAAGACCTAAAAATTTGAACATAAGGGGGAGTAAAATCAAATGTCTCCAAATGCCTAGACATGTTAACGGTGCACTGGGCCTAAAACTAAAACCAAGAAGAGAAAGATATCAGACATTCATGTAAAACCATGGATAAATGATAAAGTCTAATTTTTCATAATCATTAATTTCAGACAGTCGGGACTGGACTGTTCAGAATTGTGAAGAATGCATAGTTCTTGGCTGAATTATCTTAAAACTAGATCTTTGAGGCTTGCAGCAAAATTTATAATGTAATAATATAATGTAAAATTAAAATGTACCCTTCTTAAGTACCTGTGGGGTTTATTGTGGGTTTTTTCTTTAATTTTCCAAGAATTAGCCATGGCAAACTGTTTTCCAGTGTCTGATTTCTGCTCTTCAGACTTCTTCGTACATTGTTGAAAAGGCAGAACAAATATACCTTGCTGATAAGCAATTTGTTAGTTTTCACTTTGTGTTTATTCATGGCAGAAATCTGTATTGGTATGCAGGTAAACAATGGTGTTTAAGCGTTTCATTAATTCAAAGGATAGATAAATGTAGAATAAAATGAGAAAACATGTACAAGCAGCTCTTCAAGGATATTGGATTTTAAGCTATCTGTAACCTTGATAATTACTTCAGTGTTCTTCCTCAGTTATTAAAATGCAGACATTATAATGATAGTAATGATGAGTAATTAGCTGAGATTTTACCTGCACCTTTCAGATATTTCAGTCATTAAATACTAGGAGACTTTTTGATCGTGATGGTTAGTCATTGACAACAGATATGGACTTTTAATGGGGCTGAAGGACTTCAGGAAGAACACTGAGAGAACTGCAACGATCATTCAGATCATGTTGCTCATGTACAATTTTCTTACTACGCAAGAAGACCCTACCAGTGTCTTGGCTCTTCATACCAGAGCTGCGAGCTCTGCTCTCAGAAAAGGTTGTTGCAATTGTACTTTTGGTACCATCCAGAAATATGAGTTTGGGCTTAAATTGGGGCACAGATCAGGAAAGCCTCATTGAGCCAGTATCTGGCATGAGCTTCAGATCTCATGTAATCTTGCTTATCTTGGAGGAGTCCTCCCTGAAACTGCTCCCTCAGCTTAAGATGAGCAGTAGGAGCAATTCTTATCTGAAAAGGAGAGCGGCTCACATAAGGAGAGGGAAATGCTGATGGCATTTTCTCAAATCCTGTGTGACTCTCCAGGAGAATTGTCATCATGAGGCATTCCTATAGCACACTCTTTGACCTGAGATATAGATGGTTGAGGCTTTGGTGCCAAAAGGACTAATACTGGACTGGGTCCCTACTGGCATGGGCACTGGCATGGGTGGTGAACACGTTTAGAGCTGCACAGGGGGATCAGTCAAATCGGTTATCTCCAGGCTGAGGACACCTCTCTTCTTCCCAGTGCTAGCTACCCTGAAACTGATAGACACACCAATGAACCTGAGGTTTTTTTATGAATCAGATTAAAATAAGGTACTCCTCTTTCTCCTTCTACTGAAAGTTTCCAACCTTCTGGTTGGACCTAAATCAGAGAATTTGGAACCTAGATATTATTGAATTTATCTTCTCCAGGGCTCAGTTTGTTCCTGTATACACAAAGATAACAGCACAGTTTTGCCTTGGATAAGAATACTCAGAAAGCATTATATTTACTGCTATAACTGCTGTTACCACTTTCCACATGTACGGGTTTTGGAGAGAGAAGGTTTGTCAATATAATCAGCATTATTACAGATTTATACTTTCTTTCATTATTGTATCTTCAGAATGGCTTTCTTTGATTCCATTCCTTCGAGGAGGATTGTTTTATTTTTTAACTTGGCAATTCTTATACATTTCATCAGCCTTAAAAAGAATATTTTCAAAATGCTCAAGTAATTTAAGATTTTCCCTCTTTCTCAGATGTGATCTGGTGCTTACATGTGGGTCTGGAAATGTGATTACCTGCTGAAATTGTAGCGGAACTGGGATGATATATATATCTAGGTTTTCTAAGCCTCTTGGTCACCTATAGAAGATCTAGCACTAGTACAACCATTTAAGATACTGGTACATGATTTTCTTAAAAAACATCCCAGTATGACCACATTTATAGATATAAAGACAGCCTATGTTGTTGCTTTCCTATGCTGCTATTTCCTTTCTAGATTGAAATAGGTGATACTGCTAAGAGTACCAGTGTAACTGCATCAATATTAAATGTATTAACTATAACTGACATCTTGCTGAAAGTGGTGACATAGGCTCCTAAGTGCTAGTCTGTTTTGAAACCAAGATTTAATTCTACAAAACTTCTTCACTCTCCTTTTAGATTAGTGGGGTTGGGGTTTTTTTTTCCCGTTTGGCTCTCTTGAAAGTTTTTACAGTTTGGTTTATGCTGCCAAATCAGATCAGGATCGAGTCTTTGGGTAGAATGTTGTATATTATTATTTCTGTCTCACAATAATGATATGACAAGGACTGAATGAAAGGTGAGGCTCAAGGCTTTGGAGCAGAACTAGCTCTCACCAGAGATGAGTCCATGCTAATATTGCACTTCTTTTATGGGGCTTATTTTGAGCTTTCTTAGAATTTTTGAGGCAGTCATTTGAGAACTAAACATCATAGCTGCCTGAAAAGTAAACAAATGCTTTAGATGTGGTGGGCAGATCAGATTGGGTATGAGTTCTAAGAATGTACAAAATTAAATCAGCTTTATTTAGCAACAGAACAGTTACTACACAGTGGTAGCACCACATGTGACTCATCCCCAGTGTTGCAACACCGTTAACCAGAGAGATTGGACACAGAGATGACTGTTCTTGGCCTTACTGAGAATACCAGTAAGAAGCCTAATCACTGCCAGTTGTGCTGTTTCTCCATTTACTTGTTAGTCATATACAGAAAAAAAATATATAAAACAAAATTCCATTGTTCCTTACCAAGTCACACTGAGTATTGAACATACCTAAGCATAGCTGCTGGGTTTCCATAGGCCACTCCAGGACTCCTCCCATCAGAGCAGCACAGCTGGGGATCACATCTGGCCATCGGGGAGTAGATTTGTGTCTGCTTTTTCAACAGAAAGACCAGTTTGGACCCGAGATTCCCCATGACTCCCATAGTTGCAGTGTCAACCAGTCTCTATCATGTATTGATCTGTAGTCTCTGTCCTGTTAGAGTAGTGATTATGTACCATTAATCATCACTTTTTTCAGAGTGCAATGAAGTTTCCACCACCTTTTGCTTTCCTGTATTACTTTGGGACACCCAAAAATAATAATAATAATACCCCCAACTCCTTTTTCTGCTCACCTCATCTATACAGTGCAAACTGCCCAGTTGCTGCCAGCTCCATCATGCATTTTACTGTTTTGGTTCTTTTTGTCCCTCTGTTTTTTTTCTTTCTTTTTTTTTTTTTTTTTTTTTCTGAATTGTCTGTATATTGAAAAGTATCAAAGATGAAAGGAGAACATAAAGCAAAGGTAGGATTTCTTTCTTTTTCTCAGGGCCACTCTGCTTCCAAGAGCTGTGAAACAAGAGGGCCCTTCTAAGTCCCACAGCAAGAGCATGTTTTTCTGCAAATGCTCTCTTGCTCTTGCTTGCTTTAAAGCATACATCTGACACAAATTAATCTGCAGGGTTTTTAGTCATTTCCCATCCACTGCTGGGGCAAATTAGACTTGCTGATGTTGTTTTGGCCTAACCCTGAAGCAGCATGAAAGAAATGGCCCAGAGAGAGTGAGCGAGCATGTTCTCCTTGGCTCTTCTTCCATGTACTCTCTGGCCTGTTCAACAAAAAAAATGAGTTCAATTGGCCTGAAAGGCACTGGGAGATTGAAAACCTCTCTGTAGTACCTTAAAGAACCAAAATTACTTAATTAATGTGGAGGCCATTATGTGCGGTTACCATATGAATGAGTAAGTGCACTGCCTGTGTTACAGAGCAGGAAAGAGGAGAGGATATCTGAGGTCAGCTTTGTCAGGGTAAAGGAATCCTAAACAATGAGGGCATTGGTTTAAGATTTGAGGAAGAATCTGAAATAGGGCCCTGAGAGTGAAATTAAATGAAGCATGGGAGAGTATTAGTGGAGATTAGCAGCGCTGTGAAGGAACCTGGAGCAGACTGCCAATCGCCCCTAAGCGCAGGCAGCTTTAACTGGGCTGCTACAGACAGGAATTAGGCAGTACGCTGCTGGAGTTTGACTGAAAAGTATTTTCTTGAGCAACGTTAAAGAATTTCTCGTCCACACCCTCTCTCTTTCATTGACTTCTAAAAGTAAACATGCCCCTCTCAGCTGCGTGGGTTTTTCGTGTTTGGTGGGTTGGTTTTTTTTTGTTTGTTTGTTTTTTGCTAGGCATACTTATGACAGAAGTAGGAAAAACAATCAGGATTTTTAAAGCAATCTGGCACTCTCCCTGTAAATGTGGGATTTGCTTAGTAGCACAGGGTTGTCATTACAAATGTACCGCTTCAGATGAGCGGAGGAGCATAGGGTTGCTATTGAAATGCAATGGCTTCAGACAAGCAGAGGACAAAGCCTAGTGAAGCTAATGAAATTAATAGCTGTGTTTATAGTTGAATTTGGTGAAGAAACTGATAACATGCATTTGTTTGCATATAGAGTGGAAGGGATGGATACTGATTTACTGAAAAGTGGATCTTTTTTCCAAAATTTGAGTTCTCCCAGAGATCTAAATTTGAGTTCTTTGAGACCAGTTCAAGATTTTTCTCTCTGAAGTTTATCTTATCAGCTGTAATTTCCAGAAAGCAGAACCTGCAATAGAACAAGCATGCTTAGAACAAGAACAAGCTGAAGACAGCAGTATTTTGGAAGATGAAATGCCCTGAGGAGAAGGACTTGGAGGTATTGGTTGATTAAAAGCTCAACATGAGCTCAAAAATGTGCCCTTGTAGCCCAGAAGGCCAACCATATCCTGGGCTACGTTGAAAGCAGTGTGGCCAGCAGGTCAAGGGAGGTGATTCTGACCCTCTACTCTGCTCTTGTGAGACCCCGCCTGGAGTACTGCATACAGTTCTGGAGTCCTCCGCACAAGAAGGAGATGGACCTGTTGGAGTGGGTCCAGAGAGGGGCCATGAAGATGGTCAGAGCTGGAGCACCTCTCCTATGATGATGAGCTGAGAGAGTTGGGGTTGTTCAGCCTCAAGAAGAGAAGGGTCCAGGGAGACCTTATAGTGGTCTACAAGAAAACTGGAGAGGGACTATTTGCAGGGGCATATAGTGATTGGACAATTTCAGACTGGAAGAGGGCAAATTTAGATTAGATATCAGGAAAAACTTTTTACAATGAGGGTGGTGAGGCACTGGAATGGGTTGCCCAGAGAAGTTGTTTAGGCCCCATCTGTGAACTGTTCAAGACTGGGTTGAATGATCAGCCTGGTCTAGTGGGAAGTGTCCCTGCCTGTGGCAGGGGTGTTGGAACTAGGTGGTTGTTAAGGTCCCTTGCAATGTAACCATTCTATGACTCTGTGTTGGCTACAGAATCTGTTGTCTTGACTTTGGTTTCATTTGCTGTCTCTTTGAAGTGGTATTTGCTTATATTTTCTGGAGTAACAATCCTGACTGCTGGATATCAGTTACTAGCACTTACTTTTCCTACCAGCTATAAACAGAACTGTTGCTAAAAGCAAGGGGCCAGAAAGTGAATCACTTATCTGAAAATACTTTTATTGTGTATAGGTTTTCCAGAAGACTACAGACCAGATCTTGAGTAACACTTGTCAAACTATCCACAGAATCCTGAGCTGAGACCTGCCCACTGCCTGTAGGAAGTCAGGGATCATATTTTGACCACATCCTTCAGTAGTAAATACTGATCCTGATTGACTGTAGGGACTGGTAGTGCCTAACAGCCGTGGAGAATCATCATTCAGTGCTTTGGTGTTAATTACTGTTGTACTGCGATACCCAATAGAGCATTGCATGAATTTACTCTTAAGTATTCATCTTTAGAAAGTTGCATTGAATCCTTCTCTACATTTTTATTCCTAAAGGCCTAAGCTCAGTCATTGAGGTTTAGCCTTCCAAGGCAGGTCCTGCATGCTCCTGAGATGCCAAGGGAAACTGTGCCTGAACTGAGGAGTTGAAGTAGATACTTAAGTTGCCTTGTAAGTAGGGCACACTTGAAATCTCACTGTTTTATGTCCCTAAAACATGTAAGCCCTTCTGTAAAGGGGGGTGTGGGTGGGGGAAAGGCCACAACACTAACTAGCCCTGACTGTTAATAATGCTAATAGTTTTCCAGTAACACCAAAACTGGAGTCTGACTGGTGTTATAAATTGGAGTAAATTAGTAGAATCCACACAAATGGTGCTTCATTGCATAAACTGCATTTCAGAAGCAGATTAGATGACATTTTCCAGTGTTCCCTCTGCAGCAATTGTTTCATTCCTCTGCAAAAGAACAATTTAAGTAATTGAATTTTCCCTCAGGATAGGAAAAAATTACCTACCTCCCAGCTCTGTCTTTTTTATTTTCCCTTCTATTAATTTAATTGAAACCAAAATTGTTTGAAATATTAAATACCATTGGAGGCCTCCCATTACTGAGGCTAGAGCTGTGTGGGAAATACTTTTCTAACCTGCAAAACATTTGTATTTTTCTAAACATTCCTGTTCTGCTCTGAGGTAGAACCAGCTCCCTTTAAGGCAGAAGTGTGTGTGCTTACGTTTGTGTATGGGTGTTAGCGTTACGAGAGTGGTATGTAACCTCCTAGAAGTTTTAACTTCAAAATATCTCTTTTTATTTTTTTTTCACCTTGACCGAAGAAGAGAAAAATTTGCCAAGGAAAAAAAAAGTGAATGGTTGCATGACTTCATTCTCTACCCAGATCTTGAGCAGGCTTGCCAGCAGGGCACTACCTTTCAGCTGAGCGCTCTACAGGTTAATCTGATGGCCATTAGAAGACTGAAACAAGTAAGAACTGACACAGAGTATGGCTCCACAAGCACTTAGCCAGATTGCCTTCAAAACATACTTTGCAGCCTGGCTGAGCAAGAACTAAATTCCCTTTGGAAAGCAATGTTGCTTTAGGAGACTTGTGACTCACAAGTCACCAGTTTTATAGCTGTCATGAAGGACTTAAGGGGTAGTTTCCCAAGCCAGGCCTGACTAACATGTTCCACCTGGCTTAATGGAGTGTGTACAAGTAGCTTGAGCTAGGCTTTGCAGTGCAGCAGAGAAAGTGCACTCAGGCGGTCAGCTGCAGAGCTACTTCTTGTGCCATAGATGAGGCCAGTCCATGATGGCATATGAATTTGGATGCAGTGGAAACAGGTCAGGAAACCCTCCAGGCAGAGCCCCTGGCCAAACCTGTTGTGTGTTTCTGCATTTTTTTTTTCCACATAAAAAGAAAATCACGCCATATAAATGAGAATAAAAGATGAAGCTACTTTTGGGGTTTGGGTTTTTCTTTTTTTTTTTTAATAACTCTAGAGCTAAAAAAATTGACAGAGGAATTGCACACCCTCTAAATAGTCTGCATTACTTCCGGTAACATACTATATGTGATGCTCCTACTAATTCTGAATTGACTATGGAGTTACTCAACATATCCTCCTGCACTGTAGTGCTGATTGCTCAACATATGGCCAAAATGGAGTTTGCAGCTGAGTGTGACTTTCTGTTAATTTATGGTATAATGACTAAATTTTGCCAAGTGTTAATCTAAATAGCACTGGAGGATACGTTTAGTTAAGAATGTTTTTTCTACCTAACATATTGCGGGCAATATATTCCTGAACCATAAACTATCCTCTTTTCTCCCATCTGAATAAAACACAGTAACTTTCTGTTGAAGATTTTTTGTGTTACTTCAAACAGACTAACCCTGACACTACTTCTTAATGAAATCTAATTACAGAAATGTGATTTCATTTTAAGAGGTTTTTCCTCTGTCCTTGCCAGTTCACAGCAACCCTTTGCCTTAGAGCTCACATGGAAGAGAGACTCATACTACTTAAAATTTCAAGTTGTACTTTTCCTCTGTGAACCACAAATATATTAACTTTCAATGACTCACAAATTAAGCTAATAAAAGTAAAAGCAGGAAAGCTGGTAGCTTCATACTTTCTAAGAGTTTGGCAATTTTTTTTTTTTTAATATTTTAAAAAACAGAAAACCAGCTGGAGCTTCAAGAAAAAACAAGTAATACATGAGATCAAAAAACTACATAGTTCTTTTAAAGGATTCTTAATAACTAATCCATTATTAAGATTCCTTTTAATGCCTGGTGCTCCTTCTAATTGGTTAAACTACTTAAGGAAGTATTTCAATGAAATCATTAGCATAGAAAGCATGATTGTTTATGTCTTTTGATCATTGATGCTATCAGGGAAGAAGTTGGTTTTTAATATTCTTGAGAAGGATGAGTAGAGTTCTGACTGCCATCCAGACTTCTTGGTTGTAACATTATATGTCTAAGATCATTAAGTTGCATATAGATATCATCTTATTTCCTCTCATCAAATGCTTTCATAATAAATGCCCTTTTTGTACTACTTATTATGTGCTATCCAGTGAGCTCCTTGGGAATCAAATAACTTAGAAGTAAGGGGGAGAGAACACATTCTCCTTTTTGTAGGCTGTGTGGACCATATTGTGCCCTGCAGACAAATAATAGCTTTGGGATTTTTAATGAACTATCTGTGATTCAGTGTGATTAGCTGTAGAGGCTAAATCATCTGCCATTTGCATTTCATCTATTCATATTTGACCTAGGTCAACAAGGTCTACCAAAGTAGGGATAAAAAGGTATTTATGCGAAGAAATGTATCAGCTAGTTTTGGTTTGGCAAGTTTACCAGCATGTACTTTTGCTCTGAAAACTGAGAAGCAATCCTCTCAGGTGAGGCTTTCCTACAACATTTCTAGTACTTCTAGCCTTGAGATACTGTTGCCTTACTGGGTTTTGCTTTTGGTTCTTTCAAATCAGCCCACAGACGACATGCACACAGTAAAGAGTGTAAAATTAAAAGCTGCCCGGTCTGAGGATGTACTGAAAGTACTCAAAATGCTCCACAGCATTGAACATGGTCTAAATTCATTCTTAGCTCCAGCTGTTACCCTGATAGTGCTTGGTCCTTAGTGACACCTGGTAGTAGAAATCAAAGGAATAGCATCTTTACTTTAAAATTCTTATAGACTACAATTATACTGTCAGGGTCATGTTGTTATACCTTTTCTGGACTGAAACCAGTGAAAACTTCATATTAAAGAAATCCATTGCGACTGTACACATGAAGTTGAAATTTTGATCTAGGGAGAAACTACCAGTTGTACGGTTCTGCTGCCTTGGATTGTGGCCAACAGCAAAGCTGATTTTAAAAAAGTCTGTCTGTCCAACCTAGCATCAAAACTTTCTTTGCTGGGTAGGTAGATAGGGGTATTTTATGTTAATCTGTTTCAGAGTGAGTCTAGAAAGCAGTTTTTAAAAGCATACTTGTTACTCAATTCAAAACTGTGTTTTGTGAATCATTAGCTGTGCTTATAGGTAGGCTCCATTTTTTGGGCTGACTTTTAAAATGCTGATGGGAGCACACCCACATAAGTAGAGCTGAGTGAATGATGAAATGGTGATACATGTATCAGATATATAATATCTGATACATTTTTTGGTTAGGTTCAGGATATTTGCAAAATATTGATTTTGGGGGAGTGGGATAGTATTCAGTATTTTACACCAATGAGCAACTACTGAGTCCTGGAAATAAAAGCTGTGCTGTGCTGCTCTCTGCCTATGTGTGTGCACAAGCAGCTCTGGCACGCAGGCCAGTGGAGGCAAACAAAACCTTGAGTTCTGGAAAGACACCTCTGCCACATTCCCCCTCCCCCAACCTTGCTTTCTGCTGATATGTTTGCCAGTAAAACCCAACCCTGTGAATATTTGCAGACACCAGTCATAAAACCAGGCCAGGCACAGCAACAGTTACAGATTAATAAAAAAAATATTAAGAGTGACAGAAAATAGGTGTTTTCTGTTTTGGTCACCCCCCTCAGCTGTCCTCTTAGGAGCATTTCACTGGGAAAGAAAATAATTTAGTTATCATGACAGCTCTTCTAGGTTGCTGAATGTTTGATTTAGGCAAAACTCAAAAATTTGATTCCTTGTTTCTGCTTACACTGACTTTATAATGTCTTTCGGAGAATCTTTTTTAAAAGGTCTTTGAATCATTGTAACTTAATTGCATTGAAAAGTTCAGTAACAGTCATTTGGTTTCCAGTCATGGCCTTTGCAATTCAGACTGTAAAGGAAAAGAAACTTGAGGAGGGAGGCTGTTTCAGAATCAAATGAGTGATGGCTGCCCACTCTCAGCTATTTAGTCAGAAGTCATCTTTAATACTGTCCTGAGTTACAGGAATTCTTCATTTAGCAGCCTGTTGTCCCCACTGTGGGTATGCGGAAAGCCTCTGTCAGCAATCATGGGGAGAAGAGACAGTTTCATGAGGTGAGTGGGAGGTTATTCCTAATTATAAATGTATTATACTAGCATTTTGTTTCAAAATCTTCTGATCACATGCATGAATCATTCAATATGCTACATGACTCTCTACCTGACTTGTCAACTTAGGTGGTGAGGAGGAAATTCCTGGTGTGGGGAAGCGTCTGTGGTATGAATTCATATAAGGTTCCTGTGTTCATCAGAACAAAGCATAATGCTTAACTTCTTGACTGCTCAGCCCTCGATTCTGTAATGCACAGAAAAATAGATACACATGCTTTACACTTAGCAATTGAAGTTGAGTATCTAAAACATTTGGGCAATTCTCTCTGGACTTGGATGCATAAATTACCATTAGTATAGGAATAAATAGGTTTTTCTTTTAATATAGATGAGATAATGCTAGAAATCTCTGCTATACCTTGAAAATGCATTTGTGGGCCTGAAAGTTTTCTTCTAATTTTGCCAGCTGACCTAAAAAGTTTCTCTCTCACTGTACAAACCCTGCCTCAGGAATATCACAGGTTATCACTTATTTCCAAATTCTTCTTTCAGAGCAGTTTATATGTTTCCACATATTTCAGCGCTAGAAAGACTCAGTTTTGAGTGGGATCCATAATTAAGACTACTACATCTATAACCTCAACGGTTTTCTGTGCAAGGGAACCCAAACACTCTTTCATTTGCTCTCGATCCCTGTGATTAAATTAATGACTGTTACTTTAGATCCAGACTGAACATGGTTATCTTATCATCATCAATAAATTCCAAACAGTAACAGTTCTCTATTCTTTTCTTGTGTAACGCTATATATAAAACTTTCCTGTTTATATACCATTCCTCCCAAAAGGGTAAGAGGAAGAAGTTAAACAGAGTTCTTCAGAATAAACTCTGAACTTCCACCAGAATAAACTCTGGACTTCCACACAGTCTGAAGCATTAGAGCTTCAAATAATAAAAATGGTTTGCCCTTTTTGTGGCCTGAGTTTAAAAGCATATACCTGTCTAGTTTATGTATTAAAAAGTAGGCTAGGCTGCAGATGGAAGAAACATAATGGTCTGAAAATGTGCAAAGTGCATCCTGCATGTGAAGTGCTTCTCCTAAAGTAGCAGATCTGGCATCTTGAAAGATAGCATGTGAATTTTGTGAATTTGATAG
This sequence comes from Nycticryphes semicollaris, assembly GCA_013400055.1. NCBI lineage: Eukaryota > Metazoa > Chordata > Aves > Charadriiformes > Rostratulidae > Nycticryphes > Nycticryphes semicollaris. The sequence continues at coordinate 774,437 of VXBJ01007097.1, read as the reverse complement.
GGTTCCTTGATTAACTAAAGGAAATTATTTAGCTAAATTGCAACTTTCTGGCTGATAGAGTGGTAGCTATCATACAATAATTCTGCCTAATGTGTATTTTAAGTAGGTATTGAATTGTATTGTGTTCTTATTTCAGTGTAGGAGATTTCTATTTTTGAGGAATGATTAGACAGTGGTTACATTCTGTACCATTATATTTATTACTACTGTAAAACTTGGACTTAATTGAATTTTCATAGTCTCATAAGAATTATTATGGTGATTTACACTACTTCATATTCTGTATGTGCTGCTTTCTTTGCTGGTTTGGTTTTCTGCCATCTTGAACCAATATTTCCACAAATATTTCCACTCTATCACTGGATTTAACACCATCATCGTAATACTTGACACTGTCCTGACTTGCAAGGATTATTTCAAAGCTTAGAGTCCCTGGCTATTTTGCTCTCACAGCTTATCAGGCCCTTTTTGTAATATGGGTCTTGGAAGCTAATTTGGAACCACCAGCTTCTTTTCAGACATTTTGGAGAGGTCCCAGAGATGAGCTGGCACAAGCAATCACACCGTGTAACAGAAGATCAATCCAGAAATTGCATTTGACAAACTGGTATTTTAAAAAATTCTCATTTTTCTCTGTCCAACTCCTGGTCACATCTGTTTGGGAACATCCTTGTAATCTAATGAAACTGATATACTAAATGTTTGTAATGAATAATTCATGCCCCTCTGAATTCCCCAGCTCTTTACTTTCCCCACAAACTTCCAAGTGATTGGAAGAAATAGGTTTACCCCATGGTACTGTTTAGGAATCCAGATTCAGCTGAAATGGTTATGTTTTAAGAGGGATGTAGCTGTTGAAAGTACGCGATTAATCTTTTAAGGAAGCATCCCCATTTCATTCAGGATGTAGAGATTAAATTTGGGACTATATTTTGAATTATGTATGAGGCTTAAAAATTAAAAGGGAAAGTTGGGTGTCTGTTTAACATCACAGTTTTAAAGTGTCTATATCAGTATCTTTTCAAACAAGTCACAGCTAAAAATATTATCACGTTCATTGCTCTTCTGTTAAAGCTTTTCCATGTCTCTGAGTGTAATAAGAATAGGTTGACAGTTGCACTTCATTTTGGATTGTATTTCCACATCTCCTAAAATCTGCCATTGTCTGCTTTCTCTAAAAGATATGCAGAAGAATCCCATGTCTCCTTTCTGGTCTATTTGCATATTTAATAGATAGGTTTCATCACGGAAAACTCTTCTCTGTTTACAGATTCAAAGTATAACACACAATGCACAAATTGCTACCTATAGAATAAATTTGGGCATGTACATTGCATAATTAACTCCAAGAGTTCCAAATTACGTATTGTACTAATTACATATAAAGAAGCTAATTACATGGCTAGGGTTGCTTGTTGCTGCCTGTGCAAGTTCACAGAGCGCAGAACCTCCTTTATCTATACGGTGATTCTGCAGCTGTCAACCGACTGAGGTTTGATGATTCAGAAGCATCTTGTCCCAGGGTCAAAACAGGTCATTGGAGTATCCTCAGTGATTTAAGTTGTGGCTTTTTTATACCCTGACTCAGCTAGGTTTCTGATTCTAAGTTCAGACTCGCGACCTCCCTTTGTTTTGCTGATTAGACCCCGGAAGTTGCAAAACGCTGGTGGAAAGTATACATGAGAGAACCATGTTTTCCATGGATATGTATTGCAGTCACTGAGATTGGCATGGTCCTAGTGCATTTCATCAGAAGTACGGACAGTTTCTGTTAAAAAAATAATCCTGTGAGAGGAGGGGAATAAAGATGAAAGTCAATATTTTCAACGGGATATCTTAATGGAGCTGAAAAAAATATAATTCATACAACATATCAGGTAATAATTGTCCCTCTTATTTTCTAGCCAGCACTTAGCCAGGTTACTGTCTGGAATCTGAATATCACAACACTTAAAGTGAGACAACAAACAACACCAGGAATATCCAGGTTGAAAAACAAAAGCAAATATATACCTTTGTGCATAGCTCCTTGATCTCAACACCACAGAATCTAAACAACTTAATATTATCTACAAACACCACGCCATTCAAAAAATCACCCCACAATTGGAAACACTGCAAAGGGATGGACTGCAGGAAAAACTTGCCTTGTACTGTCAATGCAGTCCTGTACCTTAAAAAATTTGAGCACCCATCATCTACACTTTTCTTCATGGGGAATGAAACTAATATATTGCTTACCTGTGTGGAGTAGAGGGCAGATCTAAAGCAAGAGTAGTCGCAGTGAGCAACATGTAATTTCTTCAAAAGAGCAGTGGCACTTGTGGTGGACACTAAGAGGTACTAAGTTGGAGAGACACACAGAAAGGAGGAGGTTTCTTGTATATGTTCAGCCTATGTTCGAGTTAATCTCCCTAAGCAGTAAAATGCATTTATGTAACATCTGTGTGAGTATGGGCTCACTGTATAGCATGTCTAGTATGCTCAAGTGATCGTCCCTGTGTTCTGGCAACTGCTTATCAGGCTCCTTTAAAAAGCAAGGATCTGGGCCCTCAACCCCATGACACCACAGGAGAAGACAGGATTACCTAAATGACCTTTGAATAAATAGCAAGTAAGCGTACAAGACCAGGGGCCATCAATGATTCAGCTCCTTTCTCCTAAAATAAAAGCCTGCATCATTGTGTTAGCATTAGAACATCCTTCTGTGATTGAAAACACTTGTAATTCGGTGCCAGCATGTTGCTGTTTGCATCCAAACAATAATCAAGATCTCACACAGTGATGATTTGTTGTCAGCTATTTTTCCTGCACTAAACAAGTCTGACACTAGCAGCCCACAAGCTAATTAACTCAAGTATCTGGCATGTGAATCTGCGTTATAGCTATCAGCAGAATATCCACAGAACTGAAATAACCAGCCAATTGGACTGATGCTCTGGGGAGATAAAAAGTGTCTCCTTGAGGTGGAAAGGAAGAAAGATGAATGTTGATAAACAGGATATCTGGTCCCCCCAGCCTGAAGAATTTCTCTCTCAGGGTGTTTTTAAACAAAACCTCCAAACCTTGGAAACAATTTTCTATATTCACCGAGCTTAGTGCTTCAGAATGAATACTGGTCACTTGTCCTGTTAGTTCATTACTTTCTCTCTCTCTTTTCAAGCTTTCTGGTTTACCTTTAGCCTGTTCTTAACACACAGAACTGGGTTCTGGCATCAGTTTGATTTTAGTATCTGACCAGGTTCCTTGATGAGACAAGATTGTAGATGCCTTGCTGTTCAAACACTTTTTGTTGCTCCCTCAGGGTACAGTTGGCATCACATGGCATCATGGGGCAATCAGAATTCAAAAATAGCAAAAGTTTCTAGAATTCAGTACTGTTGCTAAGACATTACAGTAGGCTGGAAAAGTTGAAATGCCCAAGACAAAAAGGTAACAGGAACAAACTGAATGAACAGGACATTAATATATTGAATCATAATGATAAAGGAATATATGTAGATAGGTCTATACAGAAACTCTAGTTTAGACAGTTCTAAGGAGAGCTAATGGAGACATATATTTTTAATTAAAGCAAATTACATCCCTTCTGAGCAAACAGGCAAGACCTGGTGGGTCCATATCCATAAAGGAATTTAAACATCTGGCTCACACAAAAATTAAATACTTATGAGCACTGTTTAGTAGAGAGTCATTTTACTCAGTAAGAGGCTCTTGAGAATATCAGGTTAGCCAGAAAATATGCAGAAGAGAGGGCTGCTTCTGAAAACTTGCCACTTTGCTAAGTGTGTTCCTGCAAAGTCAGGTGTTTCTCCCCAAAGTTGTGGTACAGTGATCTGTTCCCATCTATCTTCTGTGTAGCAGGTATTGGCACAGAATAAGAATTCAAAAAGATATTTCTTATCTTCACAGCCAGCAGAGTTAGAGGTGAATCATTCTCTAAAAACTGAATTTGTTGTGAAGAAAGGGAATACAAGATTCATTAACTCCCAAGAGAGTATAAGCAGAGGGATAATGACGACTGCAACCTGCAAGGAACATACTCCCTTGAAGCAAGGGATGCCTGAACAGTTGTTTAAATCAGTAACGAGCTTATCCACGATTATAATACCATTGGGTAGATTAAGAATTCTGGTTTTGGGACTTTGACCACTCCTCAGTTCTTAAGGAGGGAGTCTACACTGTCATTCAAAAGCACCATTACAACATGTCAACTTGCTGTCAATCAAACGAACTCCAGTATCAACAATAATGTAACCTCAGCACTATTAATCTCATCTCAAGATCTGAGTATATTTTGCTGAAACCATTGCTACAGTGGGCTAGAAGGGAAAGGAGTTAGTCCCCTCTGCCCACTCTTGAGCTCTTAAGGTGCCCTGAGTGGTCTAGTATTGGTAGTCCCCAGAAGTTTGGTGCTAAACTGTATGTTTTTTGGGTCTCCGCCTTTATGGCCATTGCAGTTTTCCTTCAAGAGAAATTGAATGTAAATAGGTATGTTAAGTTGCACCTTTGGCAAGTCAGAAGTAGATGTGAGGCTGGCTTTACCCAGTTGCCCTGTCCATATTCAAATTATCTCAGCTTCTTGGCCAATTTCAAACAGTGACTAAGCAAAGAACAGCGAAAGAAACCCAAACCCAAACCCAAACCAAACCACCATAAACTTGAACTCTTGTTGTCTTGCCACTATTTAATTGGGGGTTGACGTGAAAATTTAATTGTACATCTGTGGCAGTGTTAAATTACTTTTATTTAGAAATAACATTTTTGGCAATGTGTACGCTTTCTCTTGCGCACTTTCACACTGAGCTATATAAGGTTTCACTACAGCATTCTTTTACAGCTTGCTGCTGAGAGGTAATCATCAAGTGGATTTCTGTTTCTACTGGGCCAGCCCTCCATGGTATTTAATTTTTTTTTTGTTTTTATTTTACAAGCAGTGCTTCCATCCCGCCTTGAATAATTTCCTATTATTCAGTTAATCTACTCTAGCGGAGTGGCAAATGAGACTGACACCAAAGGTATGTCTGCTGCTAATTCAAAGAATTTTCTGATGTTACAATAGCAGCTGAGGACATTGTGAAAACGAAATTCGTCCTTATAAGATAGGTATATGGAAAAAGATCATGGTTTAAGTCTGCATCAGGTACAGGTCATTGAGTTAAAGGAAGTTAGTTTACGAAGAGTCTGCCAGTTGCATGTGTCAAACCTGAAACAATTACATTCCGCAAAGCCTGGCACACTCTTATTTTGTAGATAATTTTTTGTTAGAGGATAACTTCTGAAAACAACAACAAAAAGAAATGGTGCATGCAACAGTGATTTTAGAAGGTCCCATTGATCCCATTTTTCCTTGCTTGTTCTCTCCTCTGTCCATGTCATAGCCTACATGTTTAAAATTCCTAACTGGATTCTGCAAATCCATGTACAGGACAGGCAAAAGCCTCTCCTATAGGTGCAAGCGTCTAAAACCCAGAGGCACAAACTCCTCAGAAAAAGATCCCACCCGGTTGCAGAGTAGCCACATTTGGTAACTATTTGGGCTAGGTCTATTAAAGCCTCCAAAGAAATGTCTCCAGGAATTGCACATCCTGATTGCAGCATGGACATGGTGTGAGTCAGTCATGAGATATCCTGCACATCAGGGGAGTAAGCGCAATCGTGCCTTAATGCATGTCTGCGCCTCGAGACGTGCTGTGAAGTGTCCTCCATCACAAGACCCCACCCATATATTTACAGCTTATGTTAAGTTCTCTTAACAGGCTGTGGAATGATTTAATAAAGTTTTTTTAAGACGACATAACCATTCTGCAAACTGAGTGCTACGTACTCAATAGTTTAACACTAAGGAAAGCAAGCTGAGGGCATGTCAGGAAAGAAGACATCCCTATTTTGTTTTGATATAAAGGTGACTCCTGTCATAAAGAGTATTCTGGTACTTTGCTGAGAGCACTATTTTGTCAGATCTCCCTCAGTTCCTATGAAAAAGATACGCTGTTAACTTCATCCAGAAAGAGAGAAATAAAAGCAGTTAGAGCAAGAATGAAACAGCACAACTCTTCCATAAACTTATGATTGTCATTGTATTTAATTGTGTGTCGTTGAACATATGAGTACTGCATGATAGCAATTCCCAGGGTTAAGAGATCAGGATCTAACGTATGTTGACATCTTTTATACCTCTACACTCGGGTTTCTGCAAATGCAGGACTCCAGATAGATGAGCTGAATCGATTAGTTTATTCATGAAAAAACAAAGCAAATGCTAATTCAAGCGTTCCTGTATTCTGCAGCTACAGCACAGGGACAAATGAAAACGCCCCTATAATCCTAGCCTGTGCCTAGTGCTTACAAACGTTTTAACCATGGTTCCTCCGAAGGAGCAGAATACGTAGTTCTCCCAGCTAATTGCTGCTCGGGGGAAAATGACTCTGCTGAGCACAAGTGGTGTTGGTGTGGCCCAGGGAGAGAGACATGTTGCAGTCTCAGCACCAGCTTTGCATACAGGGAAGTCAGTGGGAGTGCAAGCAGTTTAAATATAGGAAAAATCTAATTGCTAGTAATCATGCGATTACTTACAATTACTTAATATAGCTCGGAAATTAAAAATTAAAAATATATCGCGTTCAGGCATTGATATATAACCTTGGCATAAGGATGTACTTTTGGCAGAAGCATACTGTAAACAGAGTAATTGGAAAGCCACTGCCTTAAGGAGCTATCAGTCTTGGGTTTATTACGAGATGCAATCAGAGAAGGAAACAAACAAATGGATAGGAGCTGAAGCAGAGAAGGATGTGGGAAGAACAGTGCAAGCACATTTTTCATAGACGTGCTGTGTGCATAGTATCACAGTGAGCAGGGGGGCCCTGGGAGTCTCTTGCTTTGTGTTGTGGCTTGTTTAGGCACAACTCCCATAGACTTCAGAAATTTTGTCTTAAACAGAACCAAGGAGGAGAAATAGGGGCTCGTCACAAAATGATGATCAGGCATGTACAAATGAATCTATTTGCTTCCCACTACACTGGCTTAGTGTTGCAGAGGAACACAAAGCTTGGGAGGAACAAAAAAGCAGCTTTTTGTAATTATGGATCTTTTTGAGTTACCCTGAGCCCTCCCCTTTCCTTCCTTTACCTTCCGCTTCTCCTCCCAAAATAATAACACATTTTGCCAATAATTTTGAGGAAGTCTCAGTGGGCCAGATGGAATTCAGAGAGAGGGATCTAAAGGAGTTTCATTTAGTTTTTCTTTCTCCTGCTTTCCTCCCCTCCCCCAATTTTCTACTTCTGATTTCTTTCTTTGGCTTATTGCATGACATGGAGATGGTGAGGCAAAAATAGAAGTTAATGGTACTACCACTGTTTGTTTCTATTAGCGTTTACATGTGAAACGAAGGCATTTTGGAAGAGAACCAGACTGGCCAGTAAAACCTTTCACCCTCATAAACTGTACATTTGGTTTGACTTTGGCTTAGATCCCAGAACTTGTCACAAGCTTTATTATAAAGCTGTAGTTCAGCTAGAGTTTTGCTAGCTTTATTACAACAGCTCCCCCTCCTCAAAAAAAAAAAAAAAAGAAAAAAAAAGAAAAGAAAACAGAAAAAGAGAAAAATAAAGCAACAAAGCAAGCAAGCAAGCAAGAAAGCTTTTATTCATTTTGACCACTTTTCAAATTCTGTTCAAATTCTGGAGAAAATATAGTAGAAAATGCAATTAACCAGATAACTGGTCAGCATCAGTTATCAAAAAACAAATGAAGTTTATCTAAAATTTACAAAAATTATACATCCCCTCCTTAAAATAGTCCAAGAGCGACTAAACATATAAACAATAAGGCAGCCACCAATACTCAAGAATGTTACAACTTCTGAGAAAGCACAGGACTAACCCTGACAAAGAAGAGTCTACAGATCGACTGCAGAATGATACGGACATCTGGAAGGAAGATGCATGCTATACTTCAAGAGGAAATTTTTCTTTTTTTTTTTTTTTAATACACTTTCGCAAAGGGGTAATTTAGCTCTGCATGAATTCACTCAGGGAATATATATGGAAAAAAAAGAAGAGAAGGAAAAACAGTGTTGCACAATACACAATTATAAAACTAGTGGACTCATCCTGTTTTCATGCATCCTGTGTCTCTCATGCACAGAACCCCCTTGGTTTAGGATGAAGTATACGTGACAGCAGTGTAGAATTTACACAGTGGTCATGGGATTTAAAGGGACTGCTTTATACAATAACCAGTCATGAATTTTTCAAAGCTGTTATTGCAGATTGAGCAGTTATTGAGAGGATATGTAGAACTGCACTGAAAGATCAGTTAGTTCATAGTACTCGTCTGGAATTTGAAACATGGTCTTGTAGCTAAGGGATTAATTTGAGATACAGAAGATCCAAGTTTGACTCTTGTTCCTGTCAGTCAATTCCCATGTGAACCTTGAGTAAGTGACTTATGCTACCTATATTTCAATTCCCTGTTGAGGAAATAGTGACCCAAAATTCTTATTTGAGTCTAGTTTAGAGTAGTCTAAAAAGTTTAGATTGGTATTTCAGTGTAGAAATTTTTACTCTTTTAAAACTTCTTGGGTCAGAAACTGTTAATTTGCTGTGAGGCCTTGATTTTGATTGGAATTTATAGAAACAAAATTCTTTAAAAGTATTTGATTGCCCAATAATGTAAACACCAACTCAACTTTTTCACAATAATTTGGTGTTCATTTCCAACAGAAATAATTGCAACCCTGCACTTTTCAGTGTAGTACTGTGCTGATGGTTATTCCTCATTTTCCATGAGAAAATACAAATTCACAAAACCTTAAAGTTTCCTGAGAACCTATTGACTTGAGTCCCACATGTCTTTTGGTAGTTGCTGCCCAGGGGTGCCCAGGCAGCAGGGCTACGTGAAAATCTCTCTTCTCATGCAAAATATTTAGTGTTTGGATGAGTGCAGTATTCTTTGTGGGGCGAAGAAAAAGCATTTTCATATTACTACTCTTGGAAAGTGAGCATATTTGGCTCAACAGCAGTTAAGCCTGGCTCCCATGCCAAGGCCGTGGTTAGTAATGGCTGCAGGCTGCCTTGGGACTGTCTGAATCCTCCCTGTGGAGCTGGGCTGAAAGCTTCACCCTGCTGGGATCAAAGATGGGCTTGATGGAATCGTTGTCATCACTGGTGAGTAAATCACTGTCAGAACTTGTCCTCCACCCCTTCCTGGAGAACAACGTTGTCTGGTGATACTTAGCTATGGGTCATCTAGTGGAAAGTTAGCCACTCTGCTATACTAGTTCATTAATAATATCCATCAGCAACATATAGAAGTGAGAATTTGTGTAGTAGATGAAGGTTTTGTGATCATTAACTTTAGTCAAGTAGGAAAATCGGTTATGCAAGAAGTGCCACGTAATAATTGCTACTGCATTTCAGTTCACTAGCAATGCCTGCAACTCTCCAGAACTCTTTGATAGACCTTGGTTTGCAAATTTTAATCAGATAAGTGGGAACTTTGAAACTATATGAAAGTTTGCTTGAATTAGAAGTAATGAATGTAAAAATAAAGTTATGAAAGACTTGCATCTATCAGTAAGAGGAAATCAAAATGCAGGAAGAAACTAAGGCCCCACTGCTGTATAGCATAGCATGTGCTCTGTGAAGCATTGAGGATGAGATTGTTTTAACAGTCAGCGGGAGTCAGAGCCTCAATACCTCCAAAAAAATCTGTCTCTCCGTGCTTTACATTCTTATTGCTTTCTTTGGGGGGAGGTAGGGGGGGAGGTTTGAAGGTCACAGAATCAGGCCATTTGTGTAACCAGAACCAGATGATTAATTACTTTTTTAGGGAGTTTGTTCCTCTGAAAATTTTATCCCAGAAAAGCATGAGGACACACAAAGTCTGTGGTTGAAAGAAAATTATATTAAGATTACAGAAATATTGTACGTCACAGTTCTATGGGAAGTGGCTTTTCATTGTTTAGCGTAAGAAAAAGGAATACTAATAAGTCAGGCTACACAGCTGGGGTTTGTGCTATGTAATAAGCTCCAAATAAAGGAGTTTTACAACAAAAGTTTAAATATTGCACCCAAGTTGAAAGTACATATATTGGAAAGTCTTAGACTGAAATCAGTTAGAACAATTAACATTCAAACTAGATTAACTGTCATTTTAGCTTAAAAAAACTCCCACTCCATACTTTCATGCTCCTCTCTCCAAAAAATTTGGAACTCGTCACTGGAAATATCACCTCAAAAATCTTTTTCTGCTTTCTATTACTTAAACCAGAGACGTATGTACTTGTTTGAGCAAAATAAGAATGAATCTAATTTTTTTTTTTTAATAAGAAACAGATCCAGATGAGTATTTCAAAATTATGAGAACACTTTTTTTTTAACTTATTCCTTGCATTTAAGGGGTATGTGCTAGGGAAAATGCTGATTATTGTCAAATGTTGAAGACGCTATCGCAAAGCCCATTGAAACCACTGGGAAAACTGCAAACAATTTTGATGTTCTTTGAATTGGGCCCTTTCTGGAACAGTCTCTGAATATAACACATGGGATGGGATGAAACTTATCTCATTATGCTGCTCCAAAGGCTCTGTTTATCATGGCAAACCGACAGGTTTGAGCACCATCACGCAGCCTGTTTCCTTCTTTGCACTTTGGTCGAGTTTTGGCCCAGGCTGTCCAGCTTCTCTCAGTTAATGACCAAACATCCTCTGGGTGACTATTGCAGACCCAAGGCTCTTCCCAAGAGTCAGCATAGATGTGGTAACTAGGGTTAGGTAAAAAGAGGTGGGCTGGCTGTGTGAGTCTAGACCGTGCTAATGCCGTTCCTCCTCAGAACCGGAGAGTGATTCTGGACATATTAATAGACCACAGGTTTAGCAGTAGAGAGGCCTTCATCAGCTCTCATCCAAAACCCACTTTTTTTCAGTAAAGTCTCTCTGTTTTCAGCTGGGTTTACTCTGGAACACTATTTTGGTAATTTCTCATTTCCCCTCTCAATTCCCCTAACCTTGTTCAGCATGTGAGTTGATCACAGCAGCAAATGGGTATGGAGAGAGCTAAACAATACTGCAATGGGCAGAACTATAAAGAGATCGTGCTCTCTTCTACGGGTCCTCTTCTATGTGTATAAAATCCCACACGGGAATATGTTTGCAGGACCCAGCCACACTGAGCCTGTAGGAGGAAGCACAAAGGGGCTGGTGCCATACCAGGCATTTGCTTTTCCAGAGCCTGGCTGACCTCAGTTGGACATTGCTTTGCAGCCTACCATCCGGGCTGGGAGAGAGGGCACAGGCAGCAGTCCTGTGTCTTCCAGGCTGAGCCACTCCACAGCTCCCTTAGAAGAAAGCAAATCCTCAGCTACTTTTCTTCTGGACTGCTTTCTGGTGGTTTTGTCTTGCCCTTCCTCAGCACCAGGAGCTGGTTGAGCCCAATGCTTCTGAAAGCCCCATTCTTCATGAATGCTGCTGAATGGGCTTTTTACAAGGTAAAGTTTGACCTAAGGCTTTTTATATTCTGAAAAGAATCCCTTTTACAATGAGTGATTACATTAAAAGGACAATTCTGTTCTCTCAGTGGAGTGAGATCAGAATTGAGGTTTCCGCAATTTTTCTGTCGACTATAGCTTTGATATAACACAATTCCCTTGATATTTTTAGTGCTGATAAATAAATGTATTTATATGTTGTGTTCTTACATTCTTGATACTAACTGAGGAAGCAGAACAATAACATACTCTTGTCAATACAAGCACTGCCCTGGGAATTGACTAATTAACATAAAACTCAGCCCTGCAGGGACATTTCCAGGTTCATTTTTTGCTGCCTCAGCAAACTATAGGGTTTGGGCTGTTAACTACTTTCAGATGCTCTTTGTCTTTCAAGAAAGAAATAAAGAACATCCACATTGCTTTAGGCAAGTTAATGATTCTACAGAACACTTACCTTTTTTACCATATGCTTCACGGCAGATTAAAATCCTGAAGGAGCTAAGGATTATATACCATGTATAGTCCTTTGGCAGAAAAACATGTAGTCTGAACTAAAATGTGACATTTATATTCATTGGTTTTCCAGAACTGCATACTAGGATGTTTGATTTTATTCAAAATAATCCCAAAGCAGAGTTTTTGTAGGTACTTTGATTTTTCAGAGTATCTTAAGGTTATGACAAGCAGTTCAGAGTGGCTACTGAGAGAGAAAACTAGAGAGACTTGCATATCAACTTCTGTAATTTAGAAGGAAAGATGGCCTAACTTGACAAAGGGAAAATGTGCCTAAAATATTCAGAAACTCAGAATTCTTGGGGATTGTGTATGAGCTTATGTATTTTTGTGAATTACTTTTCATTCACATTCTTTTTCTTGGACCACAAAACAAAGGTTTCTTGTCTATAGGAAAAATATGAGAGAAAAGAAAAAGAAATTCAAATGTAAGGACATTTGAATCTCACAGGTAAAGAAACCTCATTACTTTTATTCATTTTCTCTAGGTCTGGATGTTATAGCAAATTGCTCTCCTTGTACTGTTTGTCTGTTGTTATTATTATTATTAATCTTTGTGTAGTGGCAGTATCATATTCGATGAAGTTTATCTGAGGTGTGATTATTGCTAGTTGAAAACCGTGATTCTATGTCTGCCCATTGCTGCTAGTTATGAATGAACAAAATCACATTCTGCAATTCACAGAAATCAGCTGTAGGAAGTAACAATAGAATAATTTTCTGTCAGAAGATTGAAAACCGTTTGGTGCTAAAGAGCTACAGCTAAAAGGACTCAGGAGTAACATTTGAATAAACACAAATACTTTCAAAGTGTTTAGTAAGAGCAGAAAAAGAAGCATATGTGTGAAGTGCAAGTTTGAGAAAGCCGATGCTGTGGCACATGCAGATACATGCAATATTCATAGTTCTGTTTTGTACACACATTTGCTTGTTGGCGCATGACTATGCTTATTTTATGAGTGCACTTCAGGCATGATTATCAGAAGACCACATGTGTAAATATAACCATGCATGCCTATTGGCACAAGTTATTAACGTTGCCCAAACCTATTCAATCCTGGTGCATGAGCTTCACAAACTTCACCCATTTGGAAATTTGGAACAAAATTTTACATGACGTATGTCTGCTTGCACTTTTTTTCCCTGCAAATTTCAAACATAATAGTTCAACTTTTGCTAAAAAAAGGGAAGAAAACACATACTGTTACATTCTTAATTAATTCCTAATTCTTAATTAATTCTTAATCAGACATCTGGGAAAGGCTTCATTTTTGTTACTGTGGCTTTTAGGTTTCAGAATAGCAAATCAGATTGAGGGGAACTTTGCACTGGTCTAGGAGAACTTAAAGAAATCAGGAAGGTGGGGGAAAATGAAATCTGATGTGGAGCCAGCAGGTAGCCAGGACTGTCTGAGCAAGGTGACACCTAAGAAAAGAGTGATTTATTGTGAAAGATGAGTGACCACAGGATAAGGAGTCAGCGGCAGGGAAAAGGAAAGTTTGCTACAGCAGTACTTTGGAGAGGATGAGGCAGCAAGTGTCAGTCTTGGGGTGATCAGAATAAAACAATGCCTTTGTGCACGTTTACCACTGGCAATGGCACCACGTCTGTGAAAGTCACTGGCAAGATCTTCATTTCCTCTCATCCCTGTCTACGCAAGCACTGGCAATTTACTACTGCCATCATCTACTATGATATGTGTTTCAGTGTTTCCAGCACTGCTGATTCTGGAAGTCAGCAAATGCAAAGATGCCAAAAATATGCTGATGAAATCTTAGCATTCTTCTTTATTTCCATTAGATACCGCTCTTATGATCAGTGTACTAACTTTTAATTAGTTTAGTCTGCTTTTACTCTCCTGGAAAGCTCCTGAAAAGGAGACCTGAGCATAGTTTTTATTTAACTTTTCCCTGGAGATTCTTCCCTGCACGCAGCAGCCATGGCTGTCTGTCATATATCTACAGTATGTTAAAACAGAGGGAACACTGCATTTTGCCTTTATTGTGAGGAAGTGTCTAAAGTATTAATAGCATAAATTTTGCCAGCTAGCTAAAATTCTCACACTGCAATCCTGTGCATCAGCACTTTTTTCACCACAGATGGTCATTTATGTAACACTGTTGGAAATTGTGGCTGTGTTCCACAGCAACAGGAAAATGGGATACATCTGCACTGTGTGGGGAAAAATATAAATGAACTAGGAGCTATGCAAACATTTAAATTACAGGGAAACAGGACTGCGATAAGCCCTGGACTGCATGAGCAGGAAGAGAGTGTCAGCCTCACCCATGCCCTGAAAAAATGGTCACATTTATGGGCTACTCTATTGTACTGAGTGGAAGTTTGTTTATGCGGGACCTTCCTTCCCTCAGGACTTCCTCTGAGAGGAAATGTCGTCACTATTCAGTAGGGGTCAATTATTATGCATTCAAAACTCAAACATAAAATACTATTCCTGAATACAACAAAGTGGAAAGGAATAAATACAATTTCTCCATTTACATATTTAGAAACATTCACAACAGTTTTTCTTGCTCACCAATGCTTTCTGAGAGCTGAGAAAAAAGCAAACAGGTCTTGAGTAACTAGAATAATACTGTTTTACAGATACCCCAGACACTACTCAGTATTTGATGAATCCCACCACTTTTGTCAGCTCTTGTATATACTAGGGTAAATCTGGTCCATGTTTTGGACCAAAGTGCTCTGGATAAGCATTTTTCTGAGGCCATATTTGCAGCTTAGATGTTCCCTAAGGTTTTGTTTTGTTTTGTTTTGTTTTTTTTTTTTCCCTCATGGTAAAACAGGAATACTGTTTGAGATAAAAGAGCTAATATTAGTGTTGCTTTCCCTTTGCTGTTGTCATTGTGCTGTCAGTCAAATGAAGTAACTATGGATTAAACTTGTGGATGGGGAACACTGAGCTCTTTGAGTGACAGAATGACAGAATGGCTGAGGTTGGAAGAAGCCTCTGGAGGTCACCTCATCTCATCCAACCTCTTGCTCAGGCAGGCTCAACTAGAGCCACTTGCTGAGAACAGTGTCCAGTTGAGTTTTGAGTGTCTCTATAGGGTGGAGACTCTCTGGGCAACCTGCTCTGGTATTTGGTCAACCTCACAGTAAAAAAGTATTTTTCTGATGTTTAAATGGAATTTACTTTATTTCATTTTTGTGCCCGTTGTCTGTATACTTTTGTCAAGCTCATGGTAACTGTGCTGTTCTGGCACCAACCACACTGAGAAAGTGCTGGGCATAAACTGCACAAAGGCACAAATGGAAAGTTTTGTTCTCCACTCACAAGAGGTGGTTATTGAACTTTTCTCTCTTAGGTAAGTAGACCTTGTCCCCAGGTATGTATTGGCTCACAATTTTGATTTTTATTTTGCAGTAGGCTGTGAGACAACTTAAAACAGAGGAATGAGGGAAACTGCCCAGGGTCCACAGCAGTCTGCTGGGCACATTTGTGGCTAGAAGAGGCACCACAGCCTTGACCAACGTTCAAGTCTCTTGTCGGCTTGTCTCTTGAAGTTTCAAGTTTCAATGCCCATTAATTCTATACTGAAAGTAAGCTGCTTATCCTTCTCAGGTAAATTTTCCTAAGCGTGAGGTAAACAGTAAAGGGGCCAAGGAAATTTTATTTAGTTTTTCCATTGGAGCACTTAGGATCTCTCCTCCAAGGACAATATAAAAAAATAAAGCACGGCACAACATTACAAATTGGTGTCAACCTGATTAAAGCTCTGTTAGATAAAGCGCTGTAGTCTCCAAGCAGATTATATCCCAGCTAGATACTTGGTCCAACGTGTTTAAGCAGATTCCTCCCTTCTTCCTCCCTTTCTCTACCTTCTTCTGTCCTTCCCTCCTGCACACACAGGGATAACCCAGGTTTTCAGCCTCTCAGTGAAGGTATAAGTGGAGGGGCTTTCCTTTAGCACATGTAGATGTAGCCTTTCTGCCTGAGCCCTGCGGTCCCTGCAGCCTCGGCTCAGGGCCATGGCCAGGCCACCAGCCCCTTGCATCACATCTGAAAGAATGTCGCCTGTGAGGCAGAAATTCCCACCATGAGAATCGCGCCTCTGTGTTGCACAACAAAGGCCCCCGCATTGTCTCCCTGTTAAGCGAGTGTTAAAATGCGCATATGTTGGCCAGGACTGTTGCATATGAGGGTCCATTTAGGAAGCAGTGGTTTTTCCCGACCGCTGACTGCTCTGAATCCCCTCATATTAGCACATTAGCACACATGCGGGCCTTCTTATCAGATTAGCTACAGTTGTCACAGATTAGTTCACCCTGTGGAGGAGCCGCAGAGGTACCTTTGACCATTCATTCAAAAGAGCCAGAAAGGTTTTTTTCTTGTCTTCAACCATCAGACTGCAAAGCAAATTGAAGGGAAAGTCTCTCTCTCTTTATCTCTCTCTCTTATTTTGGTAACAGGATAACTGAAGGATGGATATTAGGGTGGACTAAACAGACAGACATTAATGGATACCTAATACTCATCTCGAAAATATTTATTCAGCCCCTTAAAAACATTTCTCTGTTTTCTTTCCTCGCCAATGACAATGCTCTTTTGTTGAGATACAACCTTCTGAAGCTCAAAGCTGCTTTTTTTTATGTTTTTCTTCTCTTCTTTTTTCCCCTCTCCTTTTTTATTACAGCTAATTTACAGTGTGGTTCAATGATCTTTACTCTGCAGATTGGGGGCAGGGAGAGAAAAAGACCTGCTAGTAGCTCGCAACGTTATTTATTTAACCCATCCTGCTCCTTAAAAGCTTGTGATAACTGGTAAAATAAACAATGACTCAAAATACCTTAGGCATGACTTGCAGTCTACACAGGCATCAAGACTGAGCCTAGAGAAGACATAACACCTTGGAAGTGCAGTGACAGCAGAGATTTCAACAGTTGTCTCTGAATTAATGTGGTGGTAAAGGGCGGCTAGAAAGTTACAAAACATATAGCTGAAACTGCTGGTTAGTACTCACACCTTTGGCACAAAAAAAAATCGTGGAAGGAAACTGTGGTGTGGAAGGAATGCAGCAATTCCTTACACCTCGGTGCTTTCGAGGGGAGGTGTTCCACATCCTTGCTGCCAGGTGTAGCATTACTGTGCTCAGTTTGAGCTTGTCTAGGAGCCAGAGAAGCAGAAGGAGAGGGCAGTGTTGGTGCCCTCTTAATGCCCTCTGCAGATTAGTCGTGCTGCCAGAAGATGGGAGACAGGGGACAACCCTCAGTTCTACAACCAGTGTTCCCTTTGTCATACTGGTGGGCTTGGAGAGTAGATCTGCACTCTCTGCTCATTGGTCTGGTGCAGAATATTTTCTCTAGGAAATGAAGAAGAAATCAAAACCGAATTATGACTTTTTTTTCTGGTTGCAGTTAACCAAACTGCATTATCATTAGCGGGACTATAATTGGTAACTCTTCATTCAGCTTCTCCTACAAATAGGGGAGCACAGTCTTAGCACTATTGTGTCCCAGTCCGTTTCTCCAAGCAGCCTTAAACCTGGCTCTGTTTGTAAACAGTAGAAAGTGCAATAGATCATTTGTAAGGACACTAGTGCACTAACAGAGGCTGGAGTTTCGGTTCTTCTGAGCAAACAGCCTGACTATCTGTTCTCAAGTGCATGCAATCATGATCTCCTAAGACTACAATTTTAGGCTCAGAGCACGAACTTTTTGGTCCTGGAGCCATATCTGACAATGAAACCCTAAAATATTCCCAGCCTAATTCTGATTTACGTTGTTGCAGATCCTGTTGGAATGCAACAATATTTCTACTACAGTCATTTTTTATTTTATTGTTTTCAAATCATAATGCCACATCTATAAGACAACACTGTGAAGGATGTGGCAAAGCCATCCCTGAGAGCCCTATGTCAAGACAACTTACATTACTGGTGATGCTTCCCAGCTCTAAGTTATAAACAACAATTTATGATCAAGATAGTGAGGCAACAGCAGTAACAACAAAGCGTATGTGGGAGAAATCAATGAATTGCACCCTGCTTTTGCTTTGAGTGGCTGCATCTTATTAGCTGATGAAAACGGTCTCCATGCTATGAAGTTACGAGAAGAGTTCATTGGGACATCTGTTTCTTCTTTTATCAGATAGGATGGTAAAACCTTACATTATTAATTTCCTGTCTCATTTTCTGATAAAAAGCATCAATGTTTATATTTTTATATTTCCATGTGTACCTAGTTCAGTATGGTAATTTTAAAATTCTATATAATATATAATATATATATATGTATGGTGTGAACTGATTTGTTCCAGTTTTGATTTTCTCTTTTGAAAGGGCGCGATGTGAAAAGTAGCAGTGAAAGTAGAATTATAGTTCTCAAAATCATTATTTCCCTATCCATTGAGAAATTATTTTCTGTGTTTCTGTGAAAAATTGTTTTTCAGTCCTCTACTGACGCCTTTCAAATGCACCCACTGTGAGTCTGTGTAGGTTATGCACTGACTTCAGTCATTAACTTGAATTTAGCGAAGCCGTTTTGCTGATGATCATCTGTCTTGAATGCAAAGCAGGAAAAGAGCTCCAGAGCTATAGGCCTAATTTCACAGTAATTTCTTTTTCTTCCTTAAATAAGTATGTGGGAGTCTGGGTTTGAATCTTCTGTTTCCATTTGTTATTGTTACCATCCTTGATGTCCCATGTGTCACCTGTCTTGCCAGTGTGAGGAAAGAGTCTCAGTTTGAGAGACCCTGTTGAATGTGAAAGTGCTGATTTTCACACAGTCCTCTTCACTGAATGAAGTTAAGTGAGTACTGTCTGCAGCAATGCATTTTGGTACAGAGGATGTAAATGAGAGCATTTTCTGGAACAAAAATTCAAATCCAAACAGTAACCCTCCATTCCCCAAAGCAAAATTTAGCCTCAGTCTGCTAAATGTTTGATTTTTATTTAAATGATAAAACATTCTGTCCTGCTCACCTTGGGCAAAAGAGACTAGAATTGAGACCTGTGGCATTTTATGCTTTGATTCATGAAACCGAGTCCCTGGCAGCTAACCCTGCATCTCATTTCTGTTACCACATGACGGCTTTCTCCCCTTCCCCTGTCCCAGGCAGTGTGGCAGCCTGATCCGTGAACTGCCCATGCAGTTGCAACATATAGCATGTGGCCTCAGAGGACAGTGAGGAGGCAATGCCAGTGAGGATGGGGACGGAGAGCTGCTGTCTGCTGTGCTCTGTGTGTGAAGACAGAGCAAGGCTGGGCAGCATGGTCCCTGGCAGAAGCCAAGCATCACTGACTCCCTGCCCTGTCCCTGGTGCCTACCCACTTGTTTTGTCACCTCAAGTTGTCTGCTACTCTGGGAGAGAAGCCACTTGACATGCTTGCATGACACATGGTTTATGACTCTTCTTCAGTTCTGTGATGCAGCTCATAGAAGAAGCTTCTTGGCTTTGATCATTTTATGATCTAGTCAAAATAAACACACAATTTATTTGAAACCTCCATGAATTTTTAAAAACTCATCTCAATCAAAATATCAACAGCATGTTATGGAATTGTTTGAGTTGCCCTTACTTGTTTCAACAAGCATCTGCTTATTTTAACACACTGGATTAAACTCAGTCTTCATCAGACTTAAATAGTAAACCAATTATTTTAAACACAGGAGAGTGTCTCCACTTCCAAGTCTTTCCCATGCTGATGATCTCCAGCAAGCTCCATGGCTGCTGACCTGGTCTGGGGAGCCTTGTTCCCATTGATAATGTTACTAATTGTGAGAATAGGGGCTACGCAAATCCTGACGCTTGGTGTGCAGATTTGCATTCCAATACTTGGAGTGCTCAGTAAGGGTGCGCAGAGCTGGTATGGTGGCTCTCGAAGCACAATGGGAATCATGGATATGTGTCTCTGGGCCAACAAGTATTTCCATGTGCTTGCTAAATGAGTGCAGAGAGGGAAGGCTTTTCCCTTGTTTAGTCTTTATCACCATCTTTGGTGCTGTATTGCATTTTAATATAAACCTTCCTCCTTCCCCACCTCAACCCAGCCCTGTTAGATATTTGCCTGGCTTTTATTAAAACACTAGTGCATGAAACACTGTAAGTTCACAGGGCTGGAGGGCATCTTTGCTGAAGTTGGAATCTTTTGTAAATAGCTTGCTCCGTTTTTGGAAGTGTTAAAAGTAACTAAGCACCTAATGAACACGTATCTGAACAATAGAGTTAGTCAAACTACTCCCACGATTCTTTTTTGCTAGTAGAGGTAAATAAATAGTAAATGTTTTTCCAACTGCTATATATTGTTGGCAGCTCAGGCTCCCTATCATACGTGTGTAGGTTCACAAGGCTAAAAAATATCATATTAATGTATAGTGCCCTGCCTAGCTATCAAAAACAACAGGTTTGTGGGCAAACTTAGGCTTTTCCTTCTCTCAGAGGAGGCTGGGCTACAAAAATAACAGTATCAGAGCAACGGCTGGCTTAGTCACATAATGCTCTGCTACACAGTCTGGACTTCTTGTTTTCATTTCACTTTCCTTTGTTTTAGAGACAAAAAAGGAAGCCCCTGGGGGAAAAGACTTCCAAGTTTATTGCTTGACCAAAGTTAGCTGACTCCGACATAAGCAGTCATTATTAACTGGAACTTTAACATTTCTTTCTCTGAATGTAACATTGACACTAGCGTCTCCGTTCAGCCACAGAACCAGTACCAAACAAGCCCTGGTGCAGGGCAGCAGGCTTACTCACGTTGCTTTTTCAACTGTTGTAGTATCATCTGCCATGGACTATCCCTAGGGTTAATAGATAAATCACACTGCATGGCCATAACATCCCAGACTCTGCCCTTAGCCTGCTCACTTAGGTATTGTTCTGCACTGCGTAGCTTCTATTTTAGGAAATGGTTTGAGGTCACCAAACTGTTCTTCACATGGCAGCAACAAGCCTTTGCCAGTGCCAGCTCTACTATAGTTTGACATCTGTGGCCTGTATCAGCGACTGATGGAGCTACTGTTTGGGTGGGAAAGGGGGAGAGCTGGACTGGTCAGTGGTATCTCCTCTGTCAAGCGACAAGTAGTTCTACTTATCCCATTCCTGCTATAGTGGACTGGACTAGTTGAGGGCAGTCCAGTTACTGAGCCAGCTTTACCAGCCATCTAATTTCAGTGCACTGTTCTTACATAAATGAAATGGCCACGTCCTGGTCAGCCATATCAATACATAAAGCGAGATAAAGCTGTAGTGAAGTAAATAGTCCTGGCACATACAGAACAACTTAAAACTTATTGCAGTAAAAGACACTTTTTAGCTAATAGTACTGGCCCTAAATTAGAGTGAATTGCTCTTGCTAAAAGGTTCAATTTTATTGCTTCAGTCCTTTGGTGGAAGATTACATAGAAGAAGAACGTAATGAAAAATAACACTAGAAATTTTATCCAAGGTGCCTGTAATACTGCATATTGGTGATGGATAACTAAATATTTTTGAATCTTCGTAACATTACACAGCTCAGCAGAGTGTGATACACTGTCTTCTTTCTTTTGCTTTTTATGCTGAACTATATGAACAGCCGTCTGGGTTCCTGAAGCAGCAAGTTAAATATTTTGTCTATAAGGTCACTTTTGTTATCACACGTGGTTTTGCAAGGAAATTTCCATCTTAGTTTCAAAATAGCTTTGGCAGAACATGAGATTCAAGCCAAGAAAGCCTCCTCCTCCTTTTCTCAGCTTCTGTCAACACCCGATCAAGGGTCGGCAACCTAAACCCGGCTCATATGTAGTTGGCTAGCTCATTTCTTTATTTCTCCAGGGACAAAAGCAGACTTCATCACTAAGATAATGGACCTCCCTTCCTGCAGTGATTGAGGTCTAGAAACCCTCTTTTTAGGTGCATTGCATAATCTAGAGTTTTACTTTCCATTCTTGGGTTAGGCATGAAGCATGTATTTCAGTTAAAACAAACACAGCTCCCAACATGTCTGGGTTTCTCTTCTGACACAGTTTCATGAAGAGGACTTTACTTGCCAGCTAGCTGTCAAAAGGTTGGAGAAAATAGAAATCTTTATTTGGATAAGCTATATTGTGTTAGATACTTACAGTGGAGCTTACCTTTTGTTTATGTTTTTCTCACACTATATCTAATGTGTCTTGCTAGAAATTTGTCCTTTTAGGGTGTTCTTGTGTGTCTGGGTTTGTATCAAAAATAGAAACAGGGAAGTAAACTGTGTTCTCTGACTTGTTTCCTGCCTTTGAAGAATCTCTGTAGACCACAGGATGAACAATATTCAGGATCAGATATATTCAGGACAGGTACCAACCATTGACCTTATGGATCTGGTCACCAACAAACTGCAAATAAGTTTTCATGCAAGATCACAGATCAGGCTCCTCTTCCCCACTCAGCAGGCAGCTGAATTTGGATACAGGTACTGGATCCACGAGCCTTGAAGTTTTCCTGCATCTGGTCAGGCTCAGCATACTTTGGCTTTTCAAAGACTTCTTGAAGTTTAATTTTTTTTCCCCTGCCAAGCTTCAGTCATGCTACTTCTTAAGGTGTTATTTGAAGAGACAGTTGTTCATTGATTTTCAGGTTTTCTCTTCACTGATACCAACCAGCTGATTAATTTTATGCTGACACCTTCAATAATACAGCAGTTTCATCAGGTAGATGAGATTCAGACCATTCCATAGAGTATCTACTTTTCATTCACAACTGCCCTGTCACTTGACTAGAGGGTTATATAGACAAAGCCTATTTTTCAGAGAAACTGAGCGATCAAGAGGAGCCCTGAATTTTCTAATTCAACATTTTACTGATCTTGCCAGATGAAGAGCATCACATTCTTGTCCTTACTCAGTTCTTTAAAAAAACCAACCCTATACACAAAATGAAGTGCAGAAGCTGAGCACTGAATAAAACTGAACTGAAATTGACTGGGATAGTGGAGGAAGTTTAGGAAAAGAAGGTGTAGAAGGTTTTGGGGAAGATAATAGGTAGTGGCAGAGTGAATTTATAAAACATCTTCTTTTTAAAAACAAAAAAATAATAATAAAAAAGAAACAATCTTGAAAAAAAAGAAAAGGATTGTAGTGGAGAGGGTTGCTATAGTGAGAGTAATCTTACGACCTAATGTGTGAGTGCTCTCAAAAGACTGGATGTTCCAGTTCAGTGAAGCAAGATGGCCCCCTGCAGTATTGTTAGCCCCCTCACAAAGAAATTTTGCTTCTTATCTAGGAACATCACCATACAAAACACCAACAAATCTGCTGTGGTTTACCATTAGTTTCACTCAAAACACAAGGTAAACATTCTTTACTTTAAAACACCAGTCAAAAATAGAAGTCCTCAGTTACCAGCTTTGCTCCTTGTGCTTCTGAATGCCTCTTGCATGGTTCTGACGTGAGACTGAAACAAAATTGGTTTTAGAGTAATACCTCTGAACCCTCAGGAAACAAAAATACTCTCTCAAACTCACGTTAAAGATTTCAACAGGGTAATGTTAAGGGCTGAAAAGAAAGTCTTGCCAGAGTTATGAAGCCAGGAGAGAAGTAAAACTTCTTCATAAGTGAGAAGGTAAACTTCAGAAAAAAAGCCCTGTGCTCTGCATGCATTCAGAATAGGAACACTGATGTGCATTGTGTGCCTGAAAAGCTTTGTATTTTTCCCATCCTATTACATTTCCCTGATGCTAGTGAGAATAGAAGAGCATACTTTTTTGAAAAGAAAAGAATGTTAAACAATATTTTGGTATTTTGGCAACATTTGGGCTTTTCAGCTTATCAAATTCTTTTCACTGACACTACAAATCATGGGAAATTATCTGCTTTGTACCAGCACAACAGTTTTATGCCTTAGAACTTGTACATACTGTGGCGTTGTGTAATCTATATCCATCTGTAACCTCTGCCTGGTAATATGTAGCAAAATGCAGAATTTACTGTTTATTTAGTAGTTATGCAGGGTTATGCAGTTAGTGTCCCTCTGAAGTATATGAAACTTCTTTTACTGCTGTCTTCAACTTCAAACACCATCCAGGCCACACATTGCAAAAGCTGCAAAAGGAGAGGGGGACCAGATAAAAAAGGACTCAAATATTTTATTAGCAATTAAATACAACAATTCATAAGGTTCATGATTATGAAGTCAAATAAATTCCTTTCCTAGTCCTGTTTCATCTGCCCCCTCCCCCTGTTTTGTATACCTCTATGATTTCTATTCCCATTATTTGCAGGGTAAATGCACTATGCATGCACTATGGGCAGTGCCTGACAGAGAGATATGCCAGGTGACCAGAAGTACAAACATTTGAAAAGAAGGCTGTTTCATAATTATTCTAATACACGCTCTAACTTGTTCCCATCAGATTTCCAATATAACTCAGAAAATCAAAAATGGACTTGGGAAGTTTGAATGAGTTTCCTCTGTACCTCCCAACGCTGAACTTAACACATTGCTTACTGAAACCCACCCAAGCTCTAAAGACTCAGTGTTGTGAGGTCTGTGTGGCCTTCTACAGACTGCTTTGGTGTGGGAGCTTGGATTGTTTTTGACCCTGTGACATTGAATGGCCAAGAGCTTCCATGCAAGCACAATGGTGCTGTTAGTGCCCATTACTAAAAGCCTTCTTGCTTCTTTCAACTGCTCACAGGCCTCCTAAACAATGAAAGAAATCCATACATCATTAATAAGGAGATTTAATTTAAATTCTGCTCTAAGAGAATTCTCAGATATCCTCAATTTTTTTTGTTGTTGTTTAAAGTGAAAATTGCTGAAGTCTGATGTAAGGCAGAATCTTAATGCAAACAAGAGTTGGGCCTTATTTAGGAATGCCTGGAAACTAGTGGGAATTGTAATCGTGGAGCAAACTGGAAAGCAGTACTGGCCCACCAGTAAGCATCTCCCATGGAATGAAAGCTGTCTGTGTTTGGGGATATATCAGCTAGTGAAAAAAAGTTTGTGAGCCTTCCTGTAAAAGGATCTCTTTGACACAAGGGATTTTATGATTTTTATATTTCTAATGATGTTAACTATTTTTATTGTGACTATTACATGTATTTGGAATTTCTAACAGCCATTTGTCACTCAGAATGGACTCATTTTCACTAGAAAAGGGATTTGGTAAATTCCAACAGAAAGTTGATGTGAAAGGAAATGGACTAGGATAGCCCATATTCACCTTTGTAGTGAAAGGTTGTTAATATACATATCAATAATTTTATTTCTAATTGTGAACACTTGACACAGTTAAAAATCAGACAGTACAAAAGAATCAAGGTTTTTTGTCACATGAAAATAATGTGAGTTAACTTTGCCTCAGCTTTGTCTCTACTGTCTTCAGTGGAATTAATTACATGAAGAATGAATGCTGTCACTTTGAATTTGAAACCATTTTCTCATTTTGATATTTTTCGGAAAATAAATAACAACAACAGAAGATTTCAAAGAAACCTCGAAGTGGGATTATATTGCGTGAGACATTGGTTTATACTGCTAAGATTAGTCCATCAGCCCGAGTAATGCTAGAAACAACTAAAGCTGCCTTCAATGTAGGTATATGTAAGTAACATCTTTAAATATTTAAAAGATATTCTAGTGCAGAATGAGCCAGCATGCTAATGATTAGGTGGAGAACAACTATTCTATCATGCTTATTCTTCACAGGTTCCAATAATCATGCTCAGTTCCCCATTGAGAGTATTTTGGTAACGTAGCAGGTATCTCTCTATTTGTCTATCCATCTACTGCCTATCTATGTGTGTGCATGCACACACACACAAATATATATAAATCTATTTAGAAAGAGAGAAAAAAAACTTGGAAGAGAAATTCTTCTCATGCCATTAAATCTAATTGAATGCCTTTGAATTAAATAGAGTTATTCTGTAGTTACACTAGATTCACTCAGAGCAGAGTTTGCATTTTAGGATAGGATCGTTGTTATGTAAACTGAATTCTCACTCTGCATGCACTTGTGCAGCTCATGCATAATTCTTTTTACGTTAGGTGAATCAAACTGGATCACAAAAAGGTTATATGTAAAAATCTAGTTTTATGTACATACATAACACACACACATATATATAAATCTGGAGAGATATATTAGAGAGATATGTCCAAGTCTGCTCTCTGATATGTATTATGGCTTCCAATGAAGGTAACTGCAAAAAAGTCCCGGAGACCTCTTGAAGGCACATTCAGTGATTCTTTTACCCCAGGTCCCCATATCTCTGTAAACCTGAGCAGTCTTATCAAAAACATCACATTCAATTTAAAGGTTCTTAAATTCTTTTGCAGCTACTCCCAAAATACCTTGAGGAACACCTCAGGGCTCTGTGGAAAACTTTTTGTTTTGAGGGGATTCTAGAACTTGTCTTTATATGAAGTTTTCTCAGTATACTCAGTAAGTACATGATTGCTTTACAGAGTAGTTAAATATGATTTCTTTGCCATAAATGTTTAGGCAGTAATACCAAACCTCAGCTTAAAACCAGAAATTAAGGATACTTTTTCAATTTAATTTGTTTTGGAAACTTAGGATCGGAAAAAAGTATGTATGCTTCTGAGGATGAGATAATTCTTTGGAATTTGGGTACATCCGCATTAACGTTTCAGTGTGGGGCAGGCTGTGTTTTTAAAAGTGAATCTCTTGCTTGTCCCCTGCTACCATAGGTTGGTTCTCATCAGAGAGAGCACAAGCTGGATTCTTTTAGGATGTCTTTAAACCAAAAGATGCAAAAATAATACACTCCAAACCACCAACTGGTAAATCAATTCACACTTGTATATTCCTTTGAATGCGTAAATAAATTCATGTTGGGCATGTACAAGTCCTTGCTATGTTTGTTTTCACAAATATTTGAGCAACTGAGCCTCATTAGCTAGAACAGTATCAGAGACTTGATCACAAAGTCACTTGAATGAATATGCATGAAATCACCATTAGTTTTGCATTTAGAGTAACTATTCTGTATACATATTTAACCAAGAAATGGACAGCAAAGCAGCCATGCAACTCACTCCTTTAAGCTCAAGTGAGAAAAGTATTTCAGGCCTGATTTTTTACTGCTTTGCTTCTTGCATGTTTCTGAAAAATGAGTATAAAACATTATCCATTCAGTTTTGAAAACATCTCACAACAATGAATAATGTTGTTTCAGTAGGTAGCTACCTTATTCATCTGTCTGTATCTAATTCCTGCTTATGCTTAGAATGTAAACTTTTGAGAACAGGGACAAACCATATTGGTACTATGCTAAGCAGAGTAGGATCTTGTTCAATGTCTGGAACTCCTATGCACTGTCCCAGTGTTACAGTGTAGTTATGCAATGTTGAAGATGCCGGAGACTCAATCATCTCATTTTTAGAATCTTGTAAATTGTAGAGGATGTATGTAATCAAACTGTAAGTTAATGTAAGAGTTGTGAGAATACTGATCACTGTGTTGTAAAAATGGCAATCACAGATATTCATTCCATGAGCAAAATTTGCTAAGATGTGAGTTAGGAATTATTTATTACCTACGCTCTAGTAAAATTATGTCTAAGAGACAACATTATGATCATGACCAAAAATGGAGATTCTAGTATGGGAAACATTACTTTCTGCTCCCTCCCTTCCTCCTCTCCTTCTCCACCCCCACTCTTTTGTTCTTTGCCATTCAGTGTTTTGGTTCAAGTTAATTAAAGATTCCTGTTGCAGCCTCCTGGAGTGAAATTCTGGCAGTATGCCCAGTACCGCCATAGTCATGTGTAAGCAGCCCCTCCAGTGAGCTCCATAATGTCTCTAAGAAACTATACAAAAAGGAAGAAAGAAACTGAATCCAGATGGAATGGGAAATCAGATATTTTTTCCATTTGTGTTGAAATCTGTGAAGGCTGCCCCATAGGTTGAAAGAGAAGGCAATTCACTTACTCTGCAGTCTCAGGGAAAAGCATGTTTTCTCCCCCACCCCTCCTCCCTTCATTGAAGATGAATCTGTGAGAAAGCTTACAGTGAGACTATGAACTCAGTAATGCAAAACATGTTTTCCCAACTCTGATTTATTCTGTTAGCTATAGAAAGGTGTAGGATAGGCCTGTCAGGGGAACACAACAACCAAAAAAGAACAAAAGAATCAAAAGAGTGACTCAGGCAGACAAAGTCTCTTCCTAATGACAGGGTTACAGGAGAATTTGATATCCAAACCAACATTTTGACACACAAGTCATAGTGAAAAGAGAACTTAAGCCATTTTAAATGCCCAACAGGAGAGTAAACATGTCTAACACACTAAGCAATAACCACATCCTGAACTGCTTGTTGTTAAAAGGCACATTAAAAAGATTGCAAAAAAATGTATAGTACATAGTTATTTCTTGGATCTCACATGCATAACAAAAATCAGGAATGTCCCTGGAGAAGCACAGATGTGGTGTATTTTCTGCTTGTGAGTCTCTGTCAACTTCAGTGCTTGATTCTTAAAACAGGGCACTACACTTGGTTGGGAATTACTGAAGAATTCTTCTCTGGATTAACAATAGTATCATTAGAAATTAGAACTGAGGGTATTTGCAGGTATATTTTATATATAAATTACAGTTTGCTTTCCAGCAGATTCTGTGTTCACTAGGGATATTCTGGAATTTGGTGGGGGAAAGGAATTAATCGTGAAACTATCTGCAGTATTGTTTGCTTTCTCTATGCATTTCGTTTCACTGTCAGCACCATGTGAATTTGTTGCTCTCTAATGGCCTGTTTTGTTTTTCAGGATTTTGGGTTTTGCGGGCGGGAGGTGTTACATGAAGATTAAGTTTTGGCAAGGGCAATTACAGAAAGGAGGTCTTAAACTTAACAGCTGATTTCTATGTCAAAGGACTATTTTAAAATACCAGGGCAGAGTGATTTCTTGGCAGAGAAAACAACCTGTTGTAAAACAGGAGATGCCCCACTTGAGGTGCAGACTTGGGGTGGAGGTTATAATTCAAGGTAGCAGAGTTTTAGCTGATGTTTTAGAGGTGAAATGAACCTGATAATTGCGGTGCAGATTTCCCCAAATAGCAGGTTGACTGCAATAGCTCTGGTTCTCTGTGACTAATTGGATGTTTTGTTTCCACATTTTTTTTTTTTTTTTTTAAACAACAAAAATGTTCCAAAAAGCTGTCCAGGTGAAAGGGGCAGTAGATGTGTACTGATATGGGTATGTGTGTTTCTTGTCCTTTCAAACTTTTGAAGCCAGGCTGGGGTCAAATTACTCAAGCAGAACAGCTCTGTTGACAAACATGTGGTCTTTAAAAAACAATCCCAGTATGAGAGGTGCTGCTAATTTAAAAAAAACAGAGGGGGAGAGGGAGAAAAAAAAAAAAAATAGAAAGAGGGAAAAAAGAGAGGGAAAACCAGCACCAGACTACACGAAATCCAACCCAACTGCCACCTTCCCTGCTAGCCTCCTTTTGTGAGCCTGCCTTCCCTGCCGCGTGAATCAGCCATGGTTGGGGTTAAATGGGTAGCTTTTGTCTCCTCACAATGGCTGAGAGTGACAGGTTGAGCTAAATGATTTACTGGTGGAGATGATTTGAAGGACAGAGCCGGGCAGCCTTGGGAACACACGCACAAGAAAAGGACAGTAACGAATCAGCCTCTCCTCCCTCCTCCCCCGCTTTCATGGTTTTGACTGAAAGATCACAGAGCGAGTCTCTGACAGACACAAGGACCATTGAGAAGCTATTTTTATTACTTATCCGTGGCAGCCTTGCTTTGCTGAGAACAGACCTGAGGTTAATTAACCTTTAGGGTTTTTTTTTTCTCTCTTTTTTTTTTTTTCTTTTTTCTTTAACTTGGCTTTTCTTATTGGGGATGCAAGCATGTAAGTTGGCAGGGTCACATGCTATGGGCAAAGGGAAAGTCTCTGTGTGACACTTCAGTGCAAGAAAGCTCAACAAACCCATCCCTAGCCAAAACAAAGCTTTCCACACAGAAAGGCAATGCTGGGGGGCCACAATTAAGGCAGCTGCTCAGAGTGGAGCTGTCCCAGCTGTTGTCAATTGGAATGTGCTAGAAACAGTGCCCCCTCCACCCCATTAAATTGACCTGGTGGCGACGGCACCCAGCACTAATATGGATCCCAGATTGTTTCCTGAACAGTGTTTGATCTGGCTGTGTGGGCGGGAATGATCCAGACTATTGGGATGCAGGATGTACTGGAGCACTGGCGTACTGCGTTTTGCGCATGTCCCCAGGATCAGGCCAAGCAAGTCGACACAAGATGGCAGGCGGGCTGTGGGCCCTCAGCGCCAACTCAGGGGAAGGCAGCTCTGAGCTCCTTCTCTCTGCCTGCAAAGTGGAGAACAAGGCAGTCCAAGAAATAAGCCAGCAGAGCATGTAACAGGCTTGAAGCCAGCAGGGATGGGGCACGACAAAGAACATCTGGAAAGCACCCATTGACCATCATGACCATCTCCACCTTTGTGGCTGGCTGGTCCAGAAGCCCCAGGTGCCATCCATGGTGAACTGGCTCTGCTATGCCTGCCGGCCATCCTGCTGGCTTGGCAGCACCAGCTGTGGGGCAAGGGATGCTCACCATTCAAGGCAATGGGCAGAATGGGGCATGACCTATACATAAAGGGGAACAGGAGACGGCAGCCCTTTGGCTTCTCAGGAAAAGTATCATGGTGCTTTCTTCAGACGCTGCTCCTCTGGACATTTTTTGAGGTAAAGTGAATTTTCTTATCAGGAAACGGACCTTTTCAGAGAATTGCTGTGAATTAACCTCAGAATAAAAAAAAAAAAACAAAACAGAGAGCAGGCCATAAAAGATATCAAGGATGGGTTTATGGATAAATCAGAACTCATAAGAGCCATATTACTCAGAAGAGGCAATGCTTTCTTTCTAGTCCATGTTTCATATGGTCTATGATTTGGGAGCTATTCCTCAAGCACAGTGGAGTAATGGGTACTTGTCACATGTTATAACCTACAGTTGTCACGTTATTGTTTCATTCTGAGAAACAAACAGCAAAAATACTACTGCAAAAATGCAATTTTTCTTGTGCCTAACACCTAATGACACCAAAATCCTGTGAAATGCACCCTGTGAATATGCAGCAGAGGTTTATTCTGATATATTCAGCTAACTTAAAAAAAAAATGCACTCAACAAATATCTCAGATGTCTTAACTAGTTAGGGAAGAAATTTGAACAGTAAACCCGCTATATGCAATAGCAAATAGCCTTTAGCTGGCTAGCTTTCAATCATATTCTCGTTTTTATACTAATTTTAATGAAATCTTGTAGTTATTCAAAAGAAACAGTATGAACATGTGAACATGATAGCAAAGCAACATTTCATATCAGCAAGTTTGAAAGTTGTGACTTGATTTAATGGAAGAGTGAAGGGATCTAGAAAAATGGCAACTTAAGCGAACAGAAGTGTTACTGTTAGTTAATCTGCTGTACTGTGGAGTTGCAGTATGATATCACATGATACATTTCTAAGGGCCTCTTGAATGCTCAGTTGCAAATAAACACTTCTGTTTTGAAATGCAAAGAGCAAAACAAACTAAATCTAAAAATACAAGAAGGAACTATGGTGTTTTATTTTTTTTTTTCTGTGAAAGAGAGCAGTGTTTGCAAACGATGAAGCAACTCTATAAAAAGCTTACCCGACAGGCTTCCAAATATGAATTTACCACTCTAAGGATTATGGCAGGTGAAAATAGAATAAGAAACCTTTTTCTTGCATATTCTTTCAGTCATCATAATCAGTGTCACTTCCCAGTGTGCATAGGGAGTATAGTGATTATGTCCTTCTTGAAATCCTAGAGGAATAATGTAGTGCACTGTAGTAGACATCAATCAGTAGAAGAAATGGATTTCATAGGTTTTATTTGTGACTGGTTCTACTAACAAATCTAGTCAGAAAGCTCTTGCAATTATATTTTGCATCTATTTCTGTCCAGGCTGACTTTCTGATGCTTCTCCAGGCACTTCTCTTTCTCAACTTGGGCCTCTGCGCCTCAAGTCCTCGTAATGCTGCTGTAGCCGTCATCATCTCCGGATCTGGATACACAGTTCTCTTGTAGGACTGGGCTACAACCCCTAGCATGTTGGGCCCTGCTTTAAAAAAGTGTCTGCTGTAAGTGGTGAAATTTATAGAGTGCTTTCAAAAATAAAGGAAATCACTGTATATATTGCAGAGGATGAAAGATATCAGTTGAGGCTCAAGAGTAGCCCTTAATCCAGGACTGCACAATAATAGTTATGCTTGCTCAAAGTTACCAGTGTCATGTTAGGTTTTTATCCTATCCCTCAGGTTTGAATGAAATTAGTGTAAACTTCCCACTTTACTATGGATGATATGTCCTGTTCCTTCTTTTATTTTATCTGTAATTTTTCTCCTTACTTTCACTTTTTTTTTGTTTCCTGCATTTTACCAAACCCTAATTCTGTCTTCCTCTTTCATCTGCCTTTTCTCTGACACCTTTACATGTTTTCTTGTCTCATAATCCTCCTGAGCAACAGTTATAATAGTGTTGAGACGTCAGAGGGTCCAAAGCAGTTGGCTTTGAAAGTAAAAATTGGAAAACTTTGTAAGGGTGGGAAAGGAACACCTGTGCGATGCCAGATCCTCATTTCATTCGTTATTATGCTACGCCAGTAGCCTCACAGTTTTGCTGCCTTTCTCCTGTTTGTCCCTGCCTGATGTGTGCCTTGGCTGACAAAGCTGAGTGACCAGATATCTGTTGGCAGACAAAAGCACGGAATACGTCTGTGTTGAGTCACCCAAAGGAGGAGAGAGACAGAGTTCCCACAGTCAGGGGAGCAGAGGACAGTACAGGCTGCATGGGCTCTGTACTACAGCTTCCCTAGACTGCTGGGGAGCAGGGTGCCCTCCAGCCACCTGACACTCTCCAATGGCATTAGGTGGCCTATGATGCTGGCATGGGATACATGGGTTGGTCTGTTCCTTCCAGCAGGGCACAACCCTAGGGCACTGCTTGGAGCCAGCACTTAATGCTTGGTTAACACCAGCCACTTAGTTTCTTCCCATGCTCAACAATTATTTCCTTCTAGCAGAATTTTCAAAAGCCTTTCTTTATATTACAATTCTTTCATTGCTTTGTAACAGATTACGTCACATCACAAGACCAAAAAACACAGTGCAGCTTAGTGTGACTTGACCCTGATGTGGCATTGCTTTGTGATGTGTCATGTCAGAAATGTAAAGAAAACAACATTGTCCTACTCCTATTAGTTTGAACGGCAGTGGCCGCTGCAGGTCGCCTTACCTTCTGCCTGAAATATATGTGGTTTATGAGACTGATGAGGATTCTGTACTGGAAGTAGGAGTAATCATGTTTATGAAGTTATACATACTTTCTGGAGAGTGGCATGTGAGCTTAACAGAAAGTGGGCTCTGAGTTAGTGCTGGTGGGTTAGTTGCAGAGGAGCTGGCA
Source organism: Nycticryphes semicollaris (assembly GCA_013400055.1). Classification (NCBI taxonomy): domain Eukaryota; kingdom Metazoa; phylum Chordata; class Aves; order Charadriiformes; family Rostratulidae; genus Nycticryphes; species Nycticryphes semicollaris. The sequence continues at coordinate 741,038 of VXBJ01007097.1, read as the reverse complement.
AGAAAGGCAATAGCATTTACAATTGCTGCTACTTGAAGAAGAAGAATGTTGAGAGAAGATACGATAAAGCACCGTCTCGTAATTTCTGTATATTTTCTGTTCAGGCCTACTGAATTTAAACTCCTTTTAAATATGTATTTTCCAAAAGGGATTTGAGACTGCCAGAAAATGCTGAAATTACCCTTAAAATTTTTGAAGATCAGGAAATTCTAGAGCATCCTAGACCCAATAACAAAGTTCCTCCTTGTGCTGAGCCTAAGCAAGAGCAGACTAGGCCCAGGCCTGGCCATGTTAAAAGGAATCCCATCTGTATTTTTTTTTTTTTATGTGTACACAGGAAATTATAATCCTGGCTCCCATTGCACAGTGTGCTGACCTATTGTTGCTTACTGTGAGGAGTCCATCTTTTACATCCTTGTAGCTACAGCCTATTTGCATTGAAATATTGCACTCTCAAAAACTTGCTGCTCTCCATGAAAGGATCAAGTATTTCTGGTTTTTAAAGGAAGATTTATCACTTTATCACCTTGGGGATGATAAGCATGAAGTCCTGATTCAAAACTCTTATATGCCAGTTGGAATTGAGGATGGTTGGCAGATAAAGCATTCCAGGGGGAGGGCTCAAGTCCTCAATTTCCAGTTCTGCTACTAACCTGTTGAGTGACTTTGCTTCACATTGCTGCAGTTCTTCTTTCCCTTTGATTTTTTTGTTTGTTTGTTTGTTAACTTCCAATATGCTGGAAGCCTTTCTATAGCACCCTGTGAAATGAGTCCTAATCTCATTTTGGTTATTAGGTGTACTACTGTTATGATGCAGTAGTATATACATTTACAGCTTTATGTCACAGGTAGTTGAATCAGCACAACCAGGATACTAGTAAAGCAGTGGCAGAAAAAAGTAGCTGACACAGGGGAAAGCAAGAATTTCAGTGGAGGAGCTCACAGGGAAAATACCTAAGCATGTATATAGCATAGCTATTCTATGTGGATATTTAGAGGTGAAGCAAGTTGGAACAGGATGAATTAGGGGAAACAAAGACATAGTCCATTAAAATAATATTTTGAAACGTCTACAGTAATGGATTTTTTTTCCATACTTACTTTCTCTGTAGGGAAGAAATATTCCTAAAACATAAGTCTAATGTATAGGGTTAGCTGTTCTTCAGGTACCATGTCTCAAGCTTTTGTGGAAGTGATCATGTGCTGTGTCACAGTCTCATCACCCATACTTTCTCAGGAAATTTAGGTGAATAAGTGTACCTGAGTCACATTCCAGCTTACAATGCTTTTATTAATTGAAATGGAAGTATGGTCATACAGGTATTTCTATGAGTCCTAACATGTTGCCCTCTCTGTTACTCTTGGAATAAGTAAAGCTATTATACCTTTTTTAACACTGAATGATTTCAATGATTTTTTTCTACATCAGATGATTTAACATTAAAAAATCAGACTGTCTACTCAGGTGCTTGTGATGATAGCCATTTTTAAAGGTGTTTTGATTTTGCCAAGGAGAGATGCATTGGCTGCATATTACTCAGGGCTACCTGGTCACAGAAACTTCTAAGTTGCTTTTTTAGACCACAAAGTTCCCAGGATGTCTAAATATAGATTTGCTCTCATGTTCAGAGATGTCACATTCTGAGCTGGCAGTCACATAAATACTCCCCCACCTCTCCTGCCAGAGCTGCCCTGCTCCACAGAGACCAGAGCAGTTTAGGCAGACTGCAGGGAACTGAGACAGCTTGCATGGCGATTGGTATGGATCTCCCAGACTGCCCAAAATGGAGTCTACTGAAAAGAAGCAAACATTTCCATGATTCCGGCTTTCAGTTTCCAAGCTATAAGGAAATCCGTTTTGTGAGAATATCTGCTATTAAGCCCTATGATCTATTTTAGCTGGATTACCAGAGGCAGTTTTTTAAAAACTGTGCTGCCAACCATGAAAATCCATCTCAGATTGCATCAAGGATATCAACAGCGCATGAATGTGCACCATTAGGTTAGCATCATTAAAAATAATAAGTAAAAAACCAAAGTTAGTGGGCTTAGAATATCTTTCGATTATTAAATATATGCCAGTATGTTATTTACAAAAAATAAACAGTGATTTTTTAGGAAATCTGCCCTCCAGTTAGAAGTAAAACACCTTTTCTGTATTTTTCAAATGCTAAAAAAAGAGATGACAAGTGAAAACTGGCTGAAGAACTCCAGGCTGTGCCCTTTTCTGCACAGCTTGAACTCTCCCTATATTTATCTGAAGCAGATGTTCCAGGCAGGATGCACGCTGCAGCCAGAGGTGAGGACGGAGGTGTATAGGACTTGAATACGTTTCAGTACAGCTCCCACATCCTGTTTACACACAGCCACTGGCCTGAGAACTGCACCGGGGAAAAAAAAAGGAAGGTGGAGGGGATGTGGTAGGAAGGACCCATTGATTGGAGTTGTGATATTAACACCACTGCTAGGCGTGCATATCCAGAGTGCTGCAGAGTTGTGGTTCTCTTTGCATCTGCCATTGCCAGCAATATTTTCCCTGCCACTTTGGCAGGCATTGATAAGCATGCTGTCTTCTCTTGTAAGAGAGGGAGAAGAAAGAGAGGGAGCGATTCACTGGGGAAAAAAAAAAAAAAAAAA